>CAXAMN010012780.1:502173-546105 GCA_963970005.1 Durusdinium trenchii
TGAATCCGATGTGAAAAGCCCTTAGGAACAGGGTTTGACACACACACGGTGCCGCTTTGCGGCGCTCGTGCGAAGGACCTAAAAAGCCTTAGAAACAAAAGAAAGAAACACAGAAAGAGCAGCGCTAAGAGGGCAAGAGAGAAAGGTAGGAGTAGAAAAAAGTGAATACTTAGCCCTTGACTGGGGTAGGGAAACGAGCCTCAAGAGCAACCTAAAAAGCCTGAGAGAAAGCCCAAGAAACGACCAAAAGCGCGAGAAAGCAAGTGGGGGGGACAGGGAGGTGTATGTACATGTGTGTGTCCGTGTGTGTGTGTGTGTGAATACTTAGCACTCTAGAATTACCGATTACTTAGCGGAAGCGAATTACATGCAATAGTTAGGGAGCGGGACTTTAGTCTTAGACCGCCCGGGTAGAGAAGACTAGAAAAGGGACAACAGAGGGAAAGGCGCCGACACACAAGTGTGTCGAGTACCATTTCCCTCTGTTACCCTAATTAGTGGGTGGGAGGAGTTGGGGTGTTTGGGGTAGAAACCCTGTCCGGGTTCATTCTCCGTACAAGCCCGGCGGCTGTTGTATTCAAATGGTTTTATCCGTATAAGCCCGGCGGCTCGTAGAGCAGTTGATCCAGTGGTGGGAAGAAATCAGTTAAGAAAATCCAAGGAATGAAGGATCCGAAAAATCTGTTACACGATTTCCAGCATGAATTCAGCGCCCCAGTGACGGGGATCACACCCAGCACCCAAGTGGGACGGCTGAGCGGTTCACACTCTGAAATTGGTTTTCAGTTAACTCAGTTCCCAAGTCGAGAAGGAAGGTGAGGGAACGGAAAGGCGCATGAGTCAGCAAAAACAGTATGGTTGAACATTGTTTACAAGTGGCCTCGAAATCGATCTGTACACTCGATGCGGTGACGAGCTCAGCTGCAGGAAAAGGGTTTATGGGAGGAAACATGCAACCACCATGAATCAAACCGAGCGGATTGGACAGCTTGTGCAAAAGTTGGTCGCAGGTACACACAGTTGATCAGACTGTGCATCCACCGACAAGCATAGCTTTGTTAGCCAGCGTTTGCTTGTCGGCCGCTGGCCCCCTGCTTGAAAAATGAATCCGATGTGAAAAGCCCTTAGGAACAGGGTTTGACACACACACACACACATATATATATATATACACGCACATATCATATATCCCATACACTCCATGTATGGCATATATGCCTACATTGACCCCCCTGGCACCACCCCTGGCCGTTTCTCGGCAGTCCTATGGCAGTCCCAGATGGTTCGCGTGGAGGGTACATTTCATTGGTTTCCATTTCATCCAGTTCGGACCATCGGAGCGCAATCATGCGGAGGGAACGGAGTCGCACCTGTGGAGGCGGAGCGAACGGAGTCATGCGGCGCCTCGCCCAAAACGGGTGGCCCTGCGGCATAGGGAATCATAGGACCCAAAACGGATGCCGCAAGCAGGGTTCAGGGGTGACAGGGTGATGGTGAGTTGAATCGGTTGGCTAACTGGGGCTTAGTATAGGGACACCCCGAACCTCCTGAGGCGCGCCTCAGTAGCCCCCCCCCAGGACAGGGGAGCGACATGGAACGTGCAGTGGATGAGCAAAATGATCAACAGCACAACAACAACAACAACAACAACATGCTGCTCAGCTTCCACGAACCGCCTTCCGTTATGTCACACCACGGAACACATGGCATGCCTTCGGCCGAACGCCCGGGACGCCCGACCTGGCATCTCGGCACAAAACCCACAGAGCCGGACATGGGCTCAATCCATCGGTCGAAAAAACACCAGGTAGTTTACTACAAGAGCTGCCTACTTCCAATGGGTGCCCTGTCTGGAGACCTATAGGGTAGGGTTGTCCATTGGTGACCCGTTGGAAGCACCTGGTGAGTATATAATATGTTACTTTTGAAGACTGATACTTTTGTATATACATACGAGAAAGATATGGACTCACCTTCCATTTTCTAGGGGGCCTCCATGTGAGCCAGCTATAGTGCGTCACAACAGCATTTGTAGCAGCAGATGCGACACCAGACACCGCGTATGAATCGTACGCAGCAGGTACTCCCTCCCAAGGAAAGACAGTCCCAGACCCATTTGACCAAGATCCTTTTCTACAGCTGGATCGATGGCGCACCTTCTTCCCCCTCCAAAGTTGAAGGGTAGTTGACGGGTGAATTTGTTGGGTTTTGGATTCCATAGTCCATCATTTTCCATTTGTCACCAATTGCTTGGTTTTAATTGACTTATACTATAATAAACTAAGAGTTTCAACATCATCAGCCAAAGAATCAAAGCCAACCTGAAGTAGACAGGTGCTAGAGCCTCACTACAGATTCTGCTGATCTTTGTGAGAGCGAAAACCGCGTCACACCCATGAGAAGCGCCTGAGTAAGACGCGCATGGCGTGGCCTGTGTGGCTTGGATCACTATGGCTGAGCCTCGGCCACAAAGAGGCAGAGCATTGATGCAAAAAGATGGATGAGCATGGCAATCTCTAGCCCGACTTTGAAGCCACTTGTTAAACCACTGGATGAAGGTCAATGACGCAGCTGGGCCGAGGGCATTTCCTGGAACAAAAGGGTAAAGCCTTAACACCCGCAGATGAATTGAAGTGTGGCCATGGTGTTGTGGCGTTTTGGTGATTTGCTCAACCTGCAGATTGTTCACCGGAGAGCGGCACATCAGTCACCTCATGATTCATGATTATCACTTGATCAACCAAGACACCCAGACCTTGACTTGAAAGACTGATTGACATCCTGGAATAGTTCCATACATTAAAGTCATCAATGGCGATAAACGTATGTAACTATTCCATACCAGCACCCTTACTAGGATACCTTTTTTCCAGTCGGGTTGCTGGTACACGGGTTGCTTTGGGTTTGTTGCTTTGAGGAAGTCTTATTCCTTGACCTCAACCGTTCTGGCACCTCATTGGGCATTGACGTGGAGACGGGCCGCCAGTCGGCTGGTTGGGATGGTGTGACGCTGCTGATCAAACGCGTCGCTCGGTTTGTCGCGCTGGGCGGTGGACGGTCGCAGGTGTGGGCGCGGAGGCTCCGCGACCATGTAGGGGATTTGAATGTGATGAGAGAGAAGCGCTACGAACGGGGCGCTCCGAACGCACACTTGACCCGAACGGAGTCTATTCGGTTCGCGAGTTCGCGAATAAGGCTCGCATGTTTGGGGCATCGACGCTTACAGCATGCTCCAGCAGTTCCATGGAAGGTGACAAAGGAACGGGAGAAGGAGAGGTTACCCCTGTCACACCACTCGGATGGGAGTATAAACCTTTGGAACTGCCGGATTTTTGGTGGCACTGTTAAGAGTTTGGTAGTGCATATCCAGTAGCCAGGAACAGCCCTCAAGACAAGTGGCTGGGGTTGGAGGGGCACAGCCTGGTTCCGAGGCCGGACACATGCAGATGCGATTCAGTTCCAGTCAAGGAAGATGTCATTTTCCAGTGGACCTGGGTGTGCGTATGACTCAACAAGAATCATTTAGGAACAGAAATCCGAGGGCAATCATTGACATGAAATCAGACCTTGCTTTGGCAGCGATGCATGCTGCACACAGGCGTTCAAAACTAGCATTGCATATCATATTATCATATATTGTTGTTTCGGGTTCATGTCTTTGGCCACATGGTGCAGTCAAAGATTTGGACAGTATAGTGATGAGGTCAAGGATGATGGCGCCATTCATGCTTGGTGTCAACAGCAGAGGCTGCCCCTGGCGTTCATTTCAAGATGGGAATGTGATCGCTACAACGACCTAAGGATCAACGGGGCCGGGAGGCGATTCGCGATATCCAAATCACCTCAGCATATACAGTAGATCGTCTATGTCTATGGTTAGCTCTCTCTCACACACACATTTTGGGTGTTGAACGGGCAAACGCTTGGTTGCCCAGGGAGACACGGGAAGACACTCGTATGAATCCCAGCAAGCACTTGTTTGGTAGATGGCAGGGACTGTTTGTTCCCTCAAAGAGGCGCAGATCTGGACCACAACACTCCTCCGAAGCAAACCGATGTGAACAATCTGAGAGCAAAAACTTGGAGGGACAGCTGCCCAATACGCTCCAATACATGTTCCTTAATGGTCCCAAGCTAAGGCACCCATGACGAAGCGATGAATTGATCTGAGAAAAACCATGCAACTGTGGTACCTTGTTCTTGGAATCAGCCTCCTATATTGGACGATTGTCCTTTAATTTTACAAGAGCCAACTAGAAAACCAACTTGTCTTGGGAGTCGCCCAGTCTGGAGCCCGTCGACGGTCGCCCAGTTGGATCCCACCCATTCGTTTGCGTTCGGCTCGGCCCAGGTGGAGGGATGTGGAGGGTCCAGTCATGTGAGACCTTCGTTTTGTTCGGGAAAACCCACCCGCCTCATGTGGACTGATCAATAGACCTCCCCAGACAATCCCATGTCCATGGTCTTTTGGAGGGTCCGGACCTCGTTGACTTCATATCCGGGAACCACGAGAATCAGTCTACAGTAGATCCCCAGTCTACCGGACGGTGTGTTCACCTCGCCCCAGGCGCTTGATCCAGCCGGGCGATCGGATCCTGGCGGCCAACGGCTGCCGCGGAGATGCCACCAGGTCGGATCCAGCAGATCCAAGGGTTACTGGTGGGGTAGGAAGTCGAAGAGTTAGGTGGAAACATGTAATTCATGAATCGATGTATAGGTAAGGATATGTAAGGACGTTTGTTGGTCTTTTTTAGGAGAGCCAGCTATATGATAGGCTAGGCTGAAGTTCGTTTTCGGTGAGCGCATATGTTAATCACCGGAGAACTGAGACCTTCAATGGGTCTGGACACTGATGGTTCGCTTCAGCTATTGAATACTCAGGTGTTATACATTACACTGCGAGCATATTGACCCAGCAGATCTTCGTATACGACATTTTTTGAGGTCGTATCCTGCATGAAAGAGCCTTAGGTCATGATTTGTGTAGGAGTTTTTTTCCCACCATGAAGCGACATCTTCACCACAGGATGGCCTCATACCCACAAAACAGAGAAGATTGGATATCGATTGCTTAAACTCACCTCTGCACCTGAGAAGGGGCCAACAAAAGCCAAGAACACACCACCAGGAAGCAAACCTCAGCACTTTTGTGGAACATGGTGGAAGGTGGTGCTGCACCCTTTTTGAGCGCAAAGCATCAAGACGACACTAATTACTGTAGATAATTCAGCTGTTTCAATGGTGGTTTCAGATATATATGTGTATTTTCAACTGTTACTTCAGATGATTATCTCCACCAACTAATTGTTCAAGTCAGTTGAAACCACCACCCAGCTGTCAGCTGTCCATCCATGATTTCTTGGGTGCGAGATTCGATCCATCACTGGACGACCTCCACCAGGATCCTGGCAGAGTGCCAAAAGCCTCAGCTGCGCCTGGAGATCCAAGCGCATGGCGCTTGGAGATCCAGGCACCTTTGGGCGGCTGGCTTTGGAGAGATCCAGCCTGGCTGATTGAAAGCCGACCGTCCAGTATCATTATAACCCATTGGTAGACACATCAGAAGTGTCCAACAAGCCCTTTTGCAACCAAAAAGGATTGAGACAAAATGCATTAATGAAGCGGGTGCTGCCACGTCTGCACGCGTTTCTGTTATGTCCACGTCAGCACCTGTGCCTGGCCAGCCCTTAGGTTCTCCAAGAGGAGTCCCTGAAACGCCATGTAGTGAGTGGTGTGAAATACAGTGGTTTCAGAGTAGATGGCACGCACCCCTATATACATGTCTTTTAGATGGGGGTCCATATAAACCACCTTTTGGGGATTGTACCATCTACTCTGAAACCACTGTAAGAATATTTCCAAATCTCCTCCTACGTTGCCATGTGTGCTGGGCACAGGCGGCCGTCTCTCGAACATGTGGAGGACGCATTTCTGCTTCAGCTTCGGAACTGTGGTTCAGGTCCGGGTATTTCCAAGGATTGCCTTTATAAAATTACGTTTAACCCTGGCCAAGGTCTTTGTTTTCGAGATGTCTAGGATCGATTGCAGAGAATGCTTTTTGGGGAGAGGCATGGGCCAGGCTCCCACCATTGGCTTCAACATGTTTCAAGTCTTTCATGCAGTTACAAGAGCCCCCCTAGGATGGACAAGCTGCAAAATCTTTTTGGGGGATTGGTTGCCCTACTCAACTTTAAACAGGTGGAAAAAAGGATTATATGAGTTCAAATTGTTATTTCCAGAAAACGGCTGGAGTCAGGGAAAACAGCTCAGGTCATCAGTGTCTTGACTAGAGCGGTGTAGACCTGGGCCCAGCTCCACTGGGCATGGAGCTGCCCTTTGGTTTGTCCCAGATATTTGAGGAGTTGCAGGTCCCCACACTACATTACATAATTGTCTTGGAAGGCTAGGGCCTGGCTAGGGTACATGGTTCATACTGTGCAATTACAATATTGTGAATATTTAGTTTACTGTATAGCATATATAGATATACACATACAATGCAAATATTATAGCATCTTTCAATAATATAATGTTTATCCTAGGCACTTCATGGGACCAGAACATATGCTTACCTTCACCCCGAAATAGCAACCTCAGTTGATAGGCCAACATGCCAGTCCATGGAGTGTCAGGGAAATGGTGTCATAGACCCTTCCCAGATCATTCACGTATGGAATAGTTGAATAGTTACTGTACATATATTGGGGTCTTTTGGTCATAAATAATGGGATGGGAATAGTCAGAGTCATAAATACTGTATAAATTATATATATATATATTGGGTTTGTTTGTCCTATTGCCTGTAACAGTCAGTAGACGATTATTACTATTTTTGAGAAAGGTCTTTACTAACCATCATCATCCACGATTACTGCTAATGGAATAGACCCAATATATGCAACTTTCCATATATATAATGGAGTGTTTGGGCATGCTGTTTCGCAGAGCAGGAGATTTGCCACGCCCTCCGGAGCAGCAGCAGCGCAGCGGAAGCAGTGGAGTTGCTCCGGCGACATCGAGGCCCAGTGGTCGAAGGTGTCAAGAAAGGTGGTTCTTGGCTTGTACAACATGCCCATGTTTTGCCTACTTAAGGCATCCCCTGGGAAGTCTTGGGATTTGCTACTTGGATGGTTCACACCCACAGTCAAATAAAAAGGTCAACTATCGTCAAATAGATTATCCTGAAATTTGTTTGCACCAGCGTGATTAGAGAGACACCCGTAAAAGGCAGATTGAGGGGTGTAATGTAGACTGTTGATGAATTAAGCCTCCCCATTTTGATGGTAAACCCTTTTGATCTGTTTTGAAGTCAACCGTGCACCCATCGCGTCTCCGTTTCGGGGATGTGTCGGTCCGCGGGATGAAGTGGAGACGCACAACTGCGCAACGCAACCATTTGTAGCATCATTTCTCAAATGAATAGCAGAATCGCGGGGTGTGATTGGCCGGATGAATAGCAGATCGCACGGTAGGTAGAATGATGTGGGCCGCACGATGTGGGCAGGTCACTGGCACCCTGCATGGGGTGCCCTGTGTTTGCTGCGCATCGCTGTGCGCTCCACGGCAAAGACCAGACAGGCCTGGGCCAAGGACGCAGACGGAGGGCGCTCTGTGGCTTGGGTGGGAGCAATCCGAAGCTCGTGACTCATCAAAAGGAGCCAAAGCTCATGTCGACTGTAGACTGTTGACAATGGTGCCCCCTGTTTGAAGTTTACAATCCAAATGGAGTGGTTTTACAAATGGATACATGCTGCTGAACCCTAATTTGACGTTTTGTTGTGTGGGGTTGTTTGCCTCTCCTGGTCATAGGGTTTGAAAGGCCTTTGGGATTGCTTTCTTTTTTTGTCTAGAGGTGGCCCGGCCAGTGGCTGCAGAATTGCTTGTTGAGCTGTGGTTTGCACTTGGGAGAATCTCTTACGTAATTATTAGGATGGACAGAGGGTCAGAGCATGTTAGAGCTCACGGCAGTTGTTACTGCCAATCATGCATGATAAGACACAAAGTTTGTCAGCTTCAAGAAGGCTTCAAGCAACCTCAAGCTTGACGCAGTAGGATGTCCACGACACGCGGAGAAAGGCTTAGGTAGCAGGTCGGTGAAAGAACTTAGACTTGTGTAGTGTAACTGTCCAGGTAGCTTCCTTTGTGTCAAGTCTCACTCAGATGCGCATACGTTGTTCTTCTTGCCATTTACTATATATATATAACATATTATTCCACAACTGCATTCTTTAAACAAATTTGTCAAGCTGACCCTACACCTCTCCTGAAGAAAAAAGACAAAAACCGTACGTTGCACCGGGTGCTGTGCAGACGTCTGGCAGGACGCCGCAGTGCTTGAGCTGGCAGAGTGGCAGGTGGCCGAGGTGAAGCTCGCCCAGGAGGGGACGGGACGGGCCGTCGGGGTGGAGGGCGGAGGGCCAGGAGCCCCACGTAGCTTGTTGTTCCTATAGTATAGTAGTAAGAATGCTCCTAGTAGTGATGCCAGGAGAGGACGTCTAAGTAGCTCGGATGTGAAGCTCAGCCATTGTTTCGGACATAGAAGGTCGAAGTCCAAAGACCCCATACAATGCATAAAAAGAGGATAGAACTGTGATCCCTTGGCACAAATGGAAGCTGTTTCTGTTTCTTGTTCTTTTTTTTTGGCCTAAGATCTGCCATGCATGCTTCGATCGAGCGGCTTGATGATGCTTTAGTTGCTCAAAATAAGGACCAAGTGATACTGAATGCCAAACCCGCGAAAGACCACGCAGTGCAGGACTTGCCCGCATTGGAGTTGGCCCTGATGTCTTTAGAAGGCTGGGGAAGTGGGGACATCATTCCGGCCTGCAGAAGCATCAGTGCGCGGAGCGCGCAGGAGTTAATTCCTCCTTGGGCATGTACCCCAGATTTTGCGACCCCACCATGTTGAGATGTATTTATAGCATTGCAGATTGCAAGCTAGATTGTTGAAGGGTCCACATGGAATCATGTGACGTGGTCTATTTCCAGCTCGTTGAAAGGTTTGACCTTGAGGCTTTGTGGATTGTTGGGCAAGAAGCCTGGCAGTCCCTCAAACTCTTTTGGGCACCACCGAAGTTCCACACATCGCATCAGATTTTTGAGAGAGCCTTTTTGGAACGAGCAACGCTGCATCACATGGGGAGTGAACACTCCCCGGCCTTGGCGGCCTTGGTTGAAACGGATTTCATGGTAGACCTCCAGGGGCCCGGCATCCACTTCCACGAGGTACAGGGTACTAGTTCACTGGACTCAGGAGATCATCCAGCCTGTTCGGAGGCCTCCGACTCCTCGGGCTGCCAATGTCGGTGGAGCTCGTCGCGCAGGTGGCGAAAAGGCTCGTGACGCAGGCGAGGATGGCGGGTAGAATGTCTGAGACAGTTTCCAGCTTTTCAGGTCATCAGGTCATCTGAAGGTCTTACTTGTAGATCTTGTAGCACATCGATTTCACGTCGGGTATCTCATCCTTCGGCCTTTTTGTTGCACCACATGACCTCCAAGCGCGGCACCGGTTTTTCCCTGTCCTTTTCACCCCAAGGGCTCGGCGCTCTCCACGAAGTCCCTTTGCCGATTGCTTTGGCTTTCCGCTCCGGTGCGGACCAGCACCACCACGGACGGGCTGGTCGCCGCGGAGGGCGTGGCAGGCGCGCGTGGCGCACGAGCGGGTCCGATGGCAGGTGATGGAAGGGGTCAGACCGGAGGGTTTGTGAGGGATTCGCTCGACTTCAGGTCCCATTTCGGGTCTTCCTTGTCAGTGTCGGGAGGACCCCTGCGAGTCCTGCGCCAACGCCCAGCCACGGACTTCGATGGGATTGATTTGAGGACGGTGGGAGCGATGCTTCGGCGGTTCAGGGGACAGGCCCAGAGAAAATGGTAATGTAGACTCTTGATTAATAACCAAATGCCATTGAAAAACATCTTAATGGGGTGTTTATTCATCAAGAGTCTACATTACTTGCAAGCATGCACTGTAATTGCCATGGGTCTATCATCCCAAATGTATCCAAATGTGGTGGTTTCGGACTGTCAAACGATGCGGTTGATCCAATGACGAGCCCCCGGCACTTCGAGTTCTGCCTTTTGGGAAGGCAAGAAGAGAAGTTGGCTCAGAAGATTCTCATCCTGCCCTGCCTAACTCCATTGGCAGCCGGAGAAAGCAATGGCCGCGTGGTCCCCAACATGACCAAAGCATGGAAGCAAGCCCATGCGACCAACTCTAAGACATTTTCATGGAAAGTGATACCCGGCCCACTGATTTTTGATGAAGTCCCGGGCATCAAACCATCCGCGGACTTCACATTTGCTGCGGGTCCTTTCTTTTTGGGATGGCTGTGCAATTCAACTTAACATGGTCTCCTTTCCCTTCGCGCACTGGGCTGAATACGACATCATGCATCCAGTTTTGTTTGGTAGATCCAGCCAACATATTCTCCAAACTCTTTGGTGACCACGCCATAGATCGAGGTCCAAGCCTCTTCCGGGTGACACCTCCAGGATGATCGTCGATGCTTCGAGAAGGTGGTCAGAGAGCACCTGGCTACAGGCGGATTGAGAGGAAGAGGGTCAAGGCCTACCAGGTAACCAGACTGTTCAAGCACCTGTCGGGGTTGCTTCATGGACATCCCCAGTCACCTCATTGAACCTCTTATTGAGGGGCTTGGAATTGAATTGACACTGCAATCGGGGGTCGTGGTACACGAGTGAATCCAGGTTGGGTTGCATCGATATCGATGTGTCCTTTCTAACTCTGGTGCTTGTGGGCTGGTGAGATCCTTTATTTAGATCTTTTTAGCCCAAGGTGTAAGGAGGTGTGCCACCTGGAAGATTGTTTGTTTTTTTTATCCGTGGACATCAGTTTTGTTTTAACATGTTTCCAGTTTCGACCAAAGCGGTTGGGGGCTTTTGGGGCAGATAGGAAATCTTGTCTTAGTTGGCAAGGTGGAGAAGGTAGTTCCAGGGAGCGTATAGAGGTGAGCCGAGCCGTTTGCAGCTTTTGGGGCTTCGGGCGCCCTGAACACTTCTATGACACATCCTCAGATAGATTATGATAGAGTATGGATGATGGGACAATCCGAGCACACATCACCCATGTATCTTTCGGTTTCGATTGTCTCGTTGTTTGCTTTTAGAGCGGTTTTCGTGTGGTCCCAGAGTGGTGCACTTACCCGGCCCAGGTGGCAGCCAGGCTTCATGCTGGCGGTTTCACTGTGTCCGACCACGTCTTCCGCGCCCGGTGGCGCTGTCACGCCGCACCACCGGTCGCCGTTCGCCTGCCATATGGTCGCCACAGTCGTAACCCGGTGCCTCGATGATCGGGTTTCGCAGGGTGAAACACCATGTTGCGTGGCATGTCGCAGGGGCTGCAGCGTCTCCTGCCGGGACGTATATTGGCGAAGCAGGCCCGAAACCGAAGTGGTGGTGGAGACGTGACCCAATCCCTGAATCTTCGAAGACGTATTGGAGATCCATATTGCACTGGTCCGGTGCGGTAACAAGCTTTAACATGGGAAGTGGAAAAAACCGACCCCCGGAAGAACAGAGAGCTGAGCTGCTGAGTTCTCCACGTCCAGTCGTGGATGAAAACTGGAGTGCGGATCGGATCGGAGACCTTGCAGCATCTCATGAGGTTAGTCTTTCCCAGTGGCCTATGGTGGCAAAGAGTTGTTTTCATTTGAGTCCTTATGAGGTATACCTACATCCACCTACCCAGGAAAAGTGATAAACCGCAAAACCTTTTGGGGGGATTGGTTTGCCCACTTATCATTCACCAACAGAAGTATAGGCAGGGAAACTAGCGGGTCAGTCAATGTTGATTTTCACCCGGCACGGGTTCCATCAATGAAGAGTATGTGAGTATGTGTCTCAAATGGGCCACTCAAGCCCTGGGAATGCTTATATAGTTCCGTGGGGCTGGCAGCAGAATTGGGAGCGGACGGTAGGCCGGTAGGCAGACGGCATGCGGTAGGCTTGGCAGTGATCCACTGATCCAAGTCGAAGATCCAAGGCATTCGAGAACTGGACCCTTGGATTTGTAGGGCTCCAGCTATCTTCTGAGTTGGTGTGTTTTTGGAGTTGGTGCCATAGGCCAGGGTCCCATCATCGCCTAGAGGAGGCACGAGTTTTTGGCCTACCTGGACGCACAAAAAAAAAACGGCCTCAATCATCATGTAGATGTTTTCCAAACCGAAGGACACCGAACTCGTAGCGAAACCTTTTGTTCCCTCCTTTTTCCCCTCCGAACACGAACACGAATTCGCTGGTCCGCATCGGCGCCGCCGCCGCAAGCATCGGCGGACCAGGTGTTGGCCGAAGAGTGCATCATCTCTTTTAGCTGCTGGGCCCAAATGGATCATTCAAGCAGAGAGCCCCAAGAATGGGGCACCAGGTACGTGCTGCATACCTAAATGTTAGAGAGGATGACCTCCCACTCGTTCGGAAGTGCAGGAAGAAATCCTACAGGACCTGAGCCCCCTCATGAAACCATGGCTGTTCCAGGGCGAAGCCCAGATCGGATGCGTCCAGCGCCCGTCTCGGATGCGCCCTGCATCCACGGCCCCCCCCACTCCATCGTACTAGAAATGCACCCAACCACCATGGCACTCGGCCGACGCCGGGTGTTTTTTCTCCACGACCTCCTGTTTCGAAGTCCAGGTCTAACGATCCACGAGAGGCTGGAAGGATGGAGTGTGCTTTTCTCCTCCGAGGATGCAGCTGGGTCCGCGGTCTGTGGGTTTCAAGGCTTCGGCTTGGTTTTTTTCTATTTTTGCCAGTCGGGATGACCGGCGTGACTGATTTGACAGTTTGGGCTCCAGCCGTACCTTCGTCGAAGGTGGGACTCCGGTGCAAATACCATTGTTTCGGAGGCACGGCTGGTGAGTTTATGTGATTGTGTGATGCAATGGTTATTTACATTCTTTAAGCTGCCGGTGGTTTAGGAGGGGCCCCTATGATTCGGCGACACGACAAATGCATTGTAAACCTTGCCCATTTTGGAAAGGACAAAGGGACGTGTGTGCATGTTTGTTTCAACTAGGCATTGTGATCGTAATGTCCGTACTGTAATGTCCTGCAAAAGATGGACAGATACCATGCTACAGGTTGGACATAAGTCCTGCTTGTTGTTTTTGGCCTCTTTTGGTGTTGTCGCCATTGACCAAGCGAACATAGACCGCAATGAAGAAGACTGAAGTCCTCTACATGACAGTGTCTTTGTAGTTCTGTCGTCTTTTGGGGGTCGTCACTGGACTCTCCTGATAAGTTGACACGAAAGCCACTTGTTACTACTAATTAATATAGCAATGCACTGGGTTCCTAGTAGCGATGCACTTATTTCTGCTGAGGATCGTTTTCCTGCCCTTTACGTGTCGAAAGAGGGGCATTTGGGCCTCCGCACCGCCGCCACGAAAGAGAGCGCCTGGGCGAACCTCAGCGATGGGACGACGATTGGACAGGCGTGCCGTCGGCGATGGTAGACGGTTGGTTTTAGTTGGCCCAGCATAGGTGGGTGCACATCAGATTGGGAAAAGGACCAAAGTGAAGCAGGTTTTCACACAGACAGACGTCTCTCAAAACACAGCCAGTCTCAAGACCGGACACTCAGACCATGACGACAGTGATTCGGAGTCAAACGAGACGGATGGGACCAAGTTTATTAATGGTGGTTTATTTGTTTTGGCTGGTGACCATTATTAACTATTCTATCTTATGGCATTAACAATGACATGAATGTTTCGCCCCTCGGAAGGGATCACCCGCCACCCGTCTATCTACATGTTTTTGCGCAGCAGCAGCGAGTGATAGAAGCTCGCGCAAGCTTGCTGGTTTCTGAGATGGAGTCGCAGCAAGCTGCCTAGTAGTACTGATACTTAAGTGTACTACTATATTTTGCACCAAAAAGACCTTTCTTGAGGAAGTGTGGAAGGCTCTGTGTTTTCTCAACATATTGATGTTTTCTACTTAAAGGAGGGTAGACCTGGCTTCTTGGAGCCATTAAAGTGAGATGTCACACAATCTGGGTTCTCAAGAAAGGGCCGGTCCGTTATCTTTTTTAACGGTTCTTGAATCCCTTGAAAGGCCCCCGTCTCCGGAAGGGGAAGCTTTACATATGGTCGTGCGCGCTCTTTTTTGGACATGTCCCTTACTATTACCTTCAATGACAACCCAATCTCCCACGGAGACATGCTGCATGTACTGGATGCGACCCTAAAAAACTTATATAAATCTGGGAGCTGTATACCTTTCGGATTTCGGTCCTTTTCTTCATGTCCATGGTGCAAATCACCCCACCCCCACCGAGAAAACAGCCAATGACATCCAATGACATCGCTGCGCTTTCGCCTCGCGTTTCCACCACGGAGCTGTACTGGAAAGGTCTGAAGGATGTGCTGGAAGAGCAGAAGCAAAGTGAGACTCGGCACACTTCCCTTTCCCAGATGGTCCGAGTGGGACTGCCATATTGACCAAATTGACCCCTTTTCAACCACCCCGATGTGTAGTGGTTTCAGAATGTTTCAGGGTAGATGGCACTGGCACGCCAAGATGACCTTGATAGATGGAGGTCCATACAAAACATGCATGGATTATGTTACCTCATATTATAAAACCATACCCTCGATCCAGGGGTTTTGCCATCTACCCTCGATCCAGGTACATTTACATGTGTCTTCATCCCATGGGGCCATGGCACGGCTGACTAGTAACCAGGACGCTATGCTCGATGGCCATCGCTACGAACGTAACAAGAAGCTTTATCTCAAGGTAGGTGACGGTTTTGAGACACTCAGGATTTCATAAAGCTATAAATTTGTACTGTGCAACGTATACACTGGGGCCTTCAGCTGTTCCAAGTTCGTCAAACATGCCATGCACACAGTGTTGGGGATTTGCGCTGGGAATAGCACAGACTCCTTTCCTGAGTGTCCGGCTGAGGAGCCGCCCTTGCAAGCTGGGCATCCCAGAGGGTCGGAAGGAGTGGCGGATGTCGTGGAGTGAGGTGCGGAGCCGGTGCAGAGCCGGATCCTTCCACCAGAGCGGGGGTCCAGGCGCCAGAGATTTGAGTGGCGCCAGCATGGGGCAAGGTCTCGTTGCTTCCCTCGATGCGACCTCAACAAGCTAAGGACACACGGGGACCTTCTAATCAATGGTAAGAGGCTATTTATCGGCACTTCTTGGAAGATCCTGGCAGTAAACTTTTGATGGACAAGTCTGAAACTTACGAGAGCATAGAGGGTTCTCACTGTGGAACCCTGAAGATGAACATGGAACCCCAAAGTGGAAAAGCTTTTTGTAACCGAGAAGGATCCAATGATCCTGAAGAATGGGTCTCCCTTGGGGGGTAGGTCGCAAAGACACAAGCTCGAACATTTATTTAAACGATGAATATGTTCTGGGAAGGTTGCAGATCGACAGGGGCCCAAAGTATGACTGGTTGAGTGGAGCTCCATATGTGGATCCTTATGGGGTGTTGTAACTACACGGCGCTTTCATATTCAGGGGTGAATTCATTTAGACCAGGGCCCTTTCAATTACGAAAGCCAGCCGATAGGCTAGGCTTGAGCTTTTAGAGCGAACGAAGTGAGTTAAGGGGGTGGGGGGGGGTGCAAAAGCCAGCCGACAGGCTAGGCTTGAGCTTTTAGAGCGAACGAAGTGAGTTAAGGGGGTGTGGGGGGGGGGGAGGTCGCGAAAAGGCACAATTTCAATTTGAGAAGGCGAACCCGGAGCTTGGTGGGGGAGAGCGCTCCAAAGCGAGGGTCAGAAAAGCAGTGAACATGGGGTCCGGTGATGCGAGTGATGTAATGGACGCCGATTAGTATCATTAGCATCATGAAGGGCTTCGGAGTCTGCTTGGCGCTAATTATGATTTCTGAACAAGGGGCGAACAAATCCATGTACTCGTCGCACCACGTCCTGGACCAGGTCCAGCAACTCGCTCTCATCAGCCTTCGCTTCGGCGAGAGCACTTGGGCGCTGAGCGTGGATGGGCGGCAGCTGCTGGAGCGACCGAAGCGATCCCGCATGAAACGCCGACCGCGATCCCGTTCGCGGTCCGAATCGCCGTCCGACTCGGCTGGTACACGCTGCCAACTGTGTGCCACATATGTTGGACGTTGACAAGTCATGCAGACTTTGCATACAACTGTGCGCGCCTCAGACTGGACTAATTACAGTGAAAAAGCATTTACCTCCTTTGCGAAAGCCTGGAAGCCAGATGCTGACCAAGTGAAGCATCGTGAAAGCAATATACTAGTTCATGCGCGGTGCTCACCTTCCTCTCAGCACTAGGCACCTGGCATGTGTCCACTACCTGGACCCTCCAACGGGTGTTTCCTGGAGACAAGTCCAGCAATCACCGGTTGGAGTTCTAGAGCCACCTGTCCGGTCGGAAGGTCCGTTTGCAACCTACTATATAGCAAGGAGCTTCTTGTTCCTAGTGGCGATGCCAGGAGCCCCTAGTAGCGTCCTCGCTCCTATTAGTAAGGCCAGGAGCTACTAGTAGCTTCTTGTTCCTAGTAGCGATTTTTCCAACCTACTTGCAATGGCCTCCACCGAGCATAGCGTCCTAGAAACCTACATAACCTACTATCCAGGATCTGGCAAGGCTCCCCAAGCGACCAGACTGCTACCATCGGGCATTGGTTCGATGGGGCGACTCCCACGGCCCCTCCATTCAACTGTGGGTTGTCCATCGGGGTAGACGGTGGCCCCACTCTCAATGTCCCATAATGTCCCTCAGGTTCGGTACAACAGGACCTTCCTGGTACCTATGCATAACAGTGTATCCAAGTACCTTCTTAGAAGGGTATGGCAATGTAGTTTCAGACAAACATGAGAGATCTCATCAAATGTGCGACTACATTGCTGGGGGGACTTCATGGTGGTTGGAGCTGGTTCTTTAGATCAATCAGCATCCCCAAGCTTATGAAGCATCAAACTACAATCGCTTCAGAGTAGATGGCACTGGCACGCCAAGATGCCTTCTTATACCGGGGGTCCATATAAAGCACCTACAGCTTGGAAATTTGCAATCTAATTACTCTGAAAACCGCTGTAGGTGATTTGGGTGTTCGGCGTGCCAAGTCAGCCATCCAGGGATGCGTGACCGTAGACCTTTTGGCCCATCCCTTTGCTCCATTCGCTTCCCGGGCGCGATGCGAAAGCCAAACAGGTGTTCCTAGGCCGGGGCACGACCGAAGACACGGATGCTGCTTGAATGCTGCTTGAGGACATGGACCGAAGGGAAAGTGTCAGACAGCCCTGAAGATCAACACGAAGTGAAACCATCAGAGATGGTAGAAAATACATGAACAGCCTGTTCAGGGAATTCGACTGCAAAGCTTTAGAGACCATGTGGACTCTTTTGTTCGGGGGTCCCTCTCACCCGGGGAAGTTTGTTTCATGCTCAGACACTGAGGACTGCCATATATGCCTATACAATATGCCTACATTGGGGTGGTTTTGGGGGTCAATGTATGCATATTATATATATATGTACATATGGCATACATGGAGTGTTTGGGATGGGATCTTCCGCTTTTGGTTTTGACATGAACATCTACTGCTCCGGGTCCCCCGCAACCATTTTTGCGCGCGTGGGCTCTGGTGGCCTATGCAGAATGGCGTGAGCTTCGGAACAGATGTAGTTGATTCTTCTAGACCTTCTAGGGAGGGAAACACTTTGTAAATATTGCCCCCATTGCAGAGTTGCGGCATCTCCTGATTTGGGGACAAGCGTGGTACTTGGTTGGGAGCCTTTGACATGTGGGGGGGGCCACAGAAGAGACCCCTTTTTGTCACATGTATTCTCTAGTGGAGGTAGGGTGGAAGCTGCTGGCGCACGTTGAATTTGCGAGTTTGTGTTTGTGTGTGTGCGTTGATTTGTTCCATACCAGGACGCCCGTTCAGGGCGCCAGTTGGGTGGTAAGGGGTGTTGATTAAGCAACTCCCCGAGTCCAAACACAATCCCTTGCAACCCCGATGGGTTCGTGATGATTTGTATATATCATATACATGATATGTGATGCATCATGCTGCATAATGTTGCTACATGAGTAGATCTTAGTTGAATCATGTTGAATCTTCTTCTTATTGTTGCAACTGTGAGTTATTAACTGTGTGTGATCCGCCAGCTTTGCAACGTGAGGCCCCGAAGCACCGAAGCACCGCCCATGGCGCGGGTCCACAAGCGCAGCAGCATGGCGCCCGGCTTGGCTCGGAGCAGCCGCCTGGAGGAGACGGTGGACAGGTCTCCACCATAGATGGCCTGATTTTGTTGGTTGGTTGTTTCATACATGTCATATATACATATTAATTGTAATCATGGGGATTCATGGGGATATGTCTCGAAGTGAAGAACCTTATATATATATATATATGGGTACTTGGCATCGGCCTTTGTATGTTTTCTAAGTACGGACATCGGTCTCCACTGACCAGGGAGCAGACAACTCAAACTCACACAATGGCCTTGTGCATTTGCAACGATGAGGCAGACCAGGCGTGTAGCAGTTTGAAGGTGAGTCAGGTTGGGGTGTAGACGGTGTAGAGGCATAGGTGCTATAGCTGCTGTAGATAACCAACATCATGCGCATCATGGAACACTTAAACATATTCTTTAAAGGGTTGATTCCATCCATGCTCATGTCGTTTGAGTTCTTCACAGCCTTACAGGTAGTATTCGGGGCTCGGCTCCGGCTCCATTCGTACATGGATGACCCAGTCGGGGACAGCCGAGTGCGTGCGTGCACCCAGTCAGTGAGTTCTTTCCGAATCGGGTGAAATCGCAAACATGATGGAGTAGAGGGTCATGAACCAATTCTCTGGATGACCGGATGAGATTTCACCCTTTGCTCTCCATGTTTATCCATCTGAAACAGATTGCACCTTTGGGGGTGGCGTTTGCGAGGCGTTAGACCCTAGAAGTCCCACAAGACTATTCTCGACACCACCCAAGTAGAGAGGAAGTTCCCTTTCGGATCACCTAGTCGGACCGTGTTAAAAATGGTCGACTGGACTCCCAGAGTACACTCCATGTATGCCATATATGCCTACATTGACCCCCCAAACCACCCCAACTGATCGGCATATATGGCAGTCCCATGGAGCGTTTGGGTATGAGTTTGCTTTGGGCCATGGCACTCCGTCTTGCCTCCGCGGGGACGCTGGGTTTTGCCCCCGTCTCAGGCATGATGGCACCGCTCGGGCCCAAACGGGCCTCCATGCTCCCAAGGATTGAGGCGCGAAGGATCCCGTTGATCCAGAGGTCGGTTTTGACGTGCAGACACGACGGATCTGGGGGGGGCTGAGTATATACCTGGATCTTCCAATTATGCAAAATGTTTGCCTTTTGGCTGGTGATGAAAAGGCAGAAATTTGTGACAGTTGGAAGATCCAGGTATATGAGAAAAAGGACGACTCAGCAGTGGAAATGTAAATGTAAGAGATCGAATAGATTTTTCATTTCGGATGGGTCATAGATGGTCGAGAGTTTTCGTTGTTTTCACGAAAGGTAGCCCTTTAGGGGATACCTTGAGTTTGTCTTGCGAAGCAAGTGTTGGCGCGTCCGGGTCTGATAATTGATCCTTCAATTCAACCCCCCCCCTCCCCCCCCTTCGAATTGATTTCTCAAAACAGACCCCCCCCCCCCCCCCGCCCCCCTTGGAATTGATTTCTCAATACAGACCCCCCCCCACCCTCCCCCCCTCTAAATTCAATTCTCTCCTGGAGAACATCTTCGTGAGCCTCTCATGATTTCAGGATAGTTGAAACCCTCGTGAACATTCACAGAGTGCATATGAAATTCTAATCACGAAAGGTGTTCCCCGAGGGGATACATACCTAGAGTTTGTTTTGTGAAGCACGTCAATTCTCTCCTGGGGAACGTCTTCGTGAACTTCTTATGGTTTCAGGATAGTTCAAATCCTATGATGCTCCGATTCAATGCTCACCGATGATCTGAGCCATGGGGCAAGTTTGTTTTCCTGAGATTTTTTTGAACATTTCGAGAGCATATGTTTGAACATTTAGAGTGCATATGAACTTATATTTACGAAAGGTCGCCTCCGAGGGGATAAATCACCAAGTCGAACATTGCATTTTTGTTCCTGCCTCTCGCGTTCTCTTCTCTTTCCGCTGTCCTACCTTTCGTGTCTCCCTCCTCTCAAGTTCTCGATCCACTGATTGATTGGGTTTTCGACCGTGCTCACTCTGTGCGTTTCCAGACCAACAGCAGCCCAACAAAGACCGAAAGCCCCCCCTTTGCGCCGAGCGACGGGTCGCTTCGGGGAGCTTGGGTGTGTTTGGGCGGTCAGAGCACCAGGGTGCAATTCGACTGGAGTTGGGTCGGGTTCGGTCGACTGGGTGGGCTTCGACAGGTCCGGTGTATCACCTTTGATGGTTTTGTATGCGCAGGACCTGAGAAGCTGATCAGGGTGAAGAGCAGAGTTGCGTACACCAGGTCCCCGAAATCAAGGGGCTCCGTATAGAAGTAAAAGGGATCCATAGCACAGACACCTTGTGGGACCTGGTGTCTGTGCTATGAAGTATGTGTCCGCCGGCTCCTGGACAGCAAATCCAGCCCAGCGCAGCAAACCACAAAAAAACTGGTAACCAGTGGTTCCAAAGACTAAAACAATAGACCGAACGAGTCCCTGGTTCCTTGTATATAGGTGGAAACCAGGACGATCTCCGTGCTTTCCCAGGCCGATGCCCGTGGCAGCATGAAGAGGGTCTCGGTGTCCCCGACGGCCTCGCAACAGCCCGCCGACGCTCGGAGACGCGGGCCTCGGTACGTTCCATGGCTTCGGTAGGAACCTGGGTTCAGCAGGGCCTTGGAAGAAGTTCTCGCGAATCCAGTTTTCAAGGGGCTTTCAGTGGTTTCAGAGAACTATGGCACAAACCCGAAGATGGCCTTGTACGTTCCACGGAGAGTGAAGCCTCTTTTTCACAAGAAGAACCAACAGCGACATGAGCGCCAAGCCAGGGGAAACACGGGTCGTCTGCATGGGGTGCTGAAGGTTCAACGGGTTTGCCTCCAATGGTTACAGCCAGCTGAGCATAGAGTGAGCTTCGCTCGTCGATGATCATCCACTCAGAAACCTCGTCTCCGTGAGTCTCCTTGAAGACCCAGAGTGAGATGGACCTTATAGGTAGTACCCGGTGTTTTTTCCCTTGGTCACTGGCACGGCCGGTCCATTCTTCCCGCATTCAGCCTGAACTGCTAGCCTGTTGTGCCGTGTTGTCAAGGGAGATGGCCAACTGCGTGGTCGTTCGCCATCTTCGGTCAAAGCCTGGAACCCTCAGTCGACACCACGCTCGTTCGCGAACGGCGACCGACCGTGACGTCGGTATAGGTCCACCGGTCGGTCACCGCCGGTGACGGTGGGCATCACTTCCATCTACACTCGAAGGGTGAAAGGTCTGTAACGGTCGGTGGTAGTGCAATGCTTGGGATGTGTTGCACAAGATGCCATATATGGGTCAACTGCGATGACCGTGTTTCATGACCTGGCGATTTCAAGTTGATGACACGGTATGGCTCAAGAAGACGCTGAAAAACTGCTAGACGGTTGGATCAGTTCCCCCCCACCTCTCAGGGTCACGTGCCACCTCTCAGGGTCACGTGCAATGCCCAAGTCCATCAACCAAACCTTTACGCAACCATGGTTGGTCGGACCAATCGGGGTTCTTGGAAACCAAAATACGAAGCCGTGGGGCACACCACCATGTAGCCCCCAAATTTCGCTCTTCGTGGGCTCCCAGGAGCGTATCCAAAAGAGTTTGTCAACCGTGACTTGGCCGAGAGTGCGATGTTTTGTGTCTCTTGAAGATTGCTAGGAGGAGCGGACATGGCGCATGCTTGCGTGGAAGATCTAGCAAGCTGGATGCTCACAAATTCATGTTGGTAACTGCGCAAGAGACTTTGCATTTCGGTTTCACGACTTGAAGTTGGGTGTGTGTGCTATGTCTATTATGCACCTCTCCGTTCTTTTCACTTACTACATCCACCTTCACCCGTCATACCACATGACACGGGGTTGCGTGGACGCGAAGCATTCGCAAGTGCGTGCATCCAAATGGGGAGGTTTTAGCATTTGACATATATATATATCCTACATTTGTCACTACCATCCAGTCATGTGTTCGTACTGTTCGTTCGCCACGCGAGGGTTTTCGTGTCCTTCCAACTTCCGCTGTTTTTTGTAAAAAGAATCATCCAAGGTGAAGATCTTCAAGGACATGGATGCCACTGTCGCTTGGGGCAAGTCCAGTACGTTCGCGTGGTTTTCTTCAGATCTTGCACGAGAGAGTTTCCTTTTTGTAGATGACAAGTCTCTAATCTGGAGCATGTTCAGCCAGAATCCGAATCCAATAACTCACCCCCAAGCTGGACCTCATTTACTTCATCCATGTGCCCTGACTCCTGACTGTGCTTGCTGGTCAAATGTCTTGAGACACGCCAAGGCACAGGTGCCGCAAGGGGTCGAGCCTCAAATTGCAGGCCTCCAATTGTAGCTGCACTGGCCCGAGGTTCTCAAGATGCTTCCGGAGATTGTGATATCCATCATTTGCAAGGCTTCGGATCGTTGGGTTCAGATCGCTCACGATGGGACCGGGTGGGTTTTATGTGTTTTCCTTTGGTCTAAGAACATCGCTTGGCTTGGGCCCCCGTTCCAGATGTCTTGGAGTCTTGGAGGGATGTCTTGGAGTCGTGGAGGGTCAGTGATGGCCGGAGGCGACCCATGTCAGGCTTTCACATGCGACTTGCTTCACTCCGTGTTGGCTTTCACGCGTTCGAGTGGACTCGGATGCGATGGATGGACTCGAATGGAGGGTCGACCCGGGTTTTCCTCCCAGATATGAGGGGTGTTTCTTCACGTCATTGGAACAACTGGAGGCTGCTCCTCCGAAAAAGCCTCCCATGGGTGAACTCTGCAGGGGTATATATACATTAACCCCTGCAATGGAGGCTATATGAAGTTGAGGGGTTGGGATCAGATCAACTGGATCGTGTGAGTCTTCGATGTTCTCAACTGAATCTCTGAAACGAATTCCTTTCGATCACATGCTGCTCCAGATGGGTACCGGTCAACACTGACTGGCCATCAACGCTTGGCCGGCTCGTGGCGGTTGGGAGATGAATAGGGACATGGTTGTGATGGACCAAGCGTTGGTGGACCGGTGGACCAAGCTGGGCTTGGTGAGCCCCAGAAAGAGAGGGAGAGAGGGAGAGAGAGGCAGACCAAGCTGTAGAGCAGTGTGGATTCCTTCAGGTGTCATTCCTTCACGAGTTGCAACTCTTCCAAGCTCCTCCAACAAAAGGCACTCACCTATCCAGGATTTCGTTGTGTGTGGTTCAACTCCTTGACACCCGGAGTCCAAGTGGTGGTTTTGAGAGTACGTGAACATCATGTTGCATGTCTTGGGAAACAGAAGGCTCCCAAGTCCGGCATCGCGACATGTGGAACTCTTTGGTGGGTCTCTGTACAATGCTCCGTCTAGAGTTCAGGCTGGCACTGTTCTCTTCAAGCAGGGTGATCCCCCAGGCTGTTGCTACGAGCCTCGGCAGCGAATTTGGGATGTGGGTACGGAGTACGGTTTTCGATGTATCGAATGTATTTGCACCCAACCAGTATTTTTTAACTATTGCCTTCGATGTTGACTTTTGGTCGGGGAATGCGCTCTCTTTCATACCCAAGTGTGTGTCGTTGGAATTGGTCCCTCTTTTTGGACAGTGCTTCCATGATGTGTGTGACGCCCTGCTAAATCCATGGATCTAACACTTCCCTCTAACATGGAAGTGGATATTATAGATGAAACTTGTTTTTCCAGGGGCTCCACTTCCATGATTGTGGGAGGGAGGGTAGATATTTACCCCCATGATATGGAACATGGCCCTGATCATCTACTATTCCCAGGCGCTCCATGTATGCCTGTCCATTTGGGTCATGTAGGTCATATTTACCCTACACTTCATCCCGTTTGTCCAATGCGCATGCGGTTTTTTTGGGCGTCCGCCCGGTCGCGCCGTTCGTTCGGACGGCGGGGGCCGGTTCGAGCTTCAGCGTCACCACTGGTGGCGCCCCCTTCAGGACACCCCGACAGGTGGGCGCCTCCTGGGTTCGTCCTTGTTTGCAGACAACCCATGACAAGCCTCTACGGATCTGTTCTCGCGATGTCAGTGGGCCCCAGTCCAAATCCCATGCCCAGAGTGAGCGAGTGAGCTTGTCCCACGCGCGGCAGTTATGTGCAATATTGTGCAATTACATGCTTAATTATATAACTATATACAACTGTCCCTTAAAGGGTTCTATGTGTTCATAGAAGTCACCTCCTCCTCCTCCTCCTCCTCCAGGGGCACCCCAAAAACAGGGGCACGCGCAGATCGAGGTCATCATTTCTGGCTCTGTGGGCGTTTATGTGGCGGCCGATGAAGAGGGACAGCCCGTGGCGCCACAACAAGGGCAGCACAGATTCTCTGCACTTGGTGGCTTGCCAGGTGAATAGGAGAAATCATTTGATGCTAGAGCAGCTCTAATTGTATAGAGTGTGTTGGATGTTGTAGTTGTTGCCCTGCCCTGGCTGTGTCTAAGGAAGATCGCAAAGTTGAACCTTTTAAGTCTTCCAGAGGAAAGCGTTTATTCTAGTTTTGTCCCTTTAGTCCAGTTTTGCATCAATTGCAACGGGTTCAAGAACTTAATGCAATCATGGAAGCTGAGCAGATCCCCCAAGTAGAGGACAATGGTTTTCCAGGCGTTCTGCTTCGAATGTTTCAGGGAGGGTCTAACAGTCTAACATAGGCCTCCAAGCTTCCATGGATGTCGTGAGGGGCGACCTGGTTTGGATGGAGCTTCAGGTGACACCAATGGCTTTCTGCAAGACTTTCTGCCTGGGCAGAAGACCGTGGATGGCTTCAGTCGCCTCTCGGGCTAACTGGGGCCTGAACGCGGCCACCAGTGGGGGCACGGATTTCTGACCATCCGCGAAGAGGAACTGGTTCCTGAAAGGTGAAACTACAATGAACTGCAGCTATATATATATATATATGCACTTTTATATACAATATATGTATATTAATTAATGTTTAATATTTGTGTTAATAACAAAAAATCTATAAAAACTATACTATACACTATGCCGATTTGGTCAACCAGTCATGCCATAGTATACCCGTCACTGCAGAGGTAGACTACGGCACAATGTAGCTCTATTTCGTCGAGTACTTACGAAATGACCATCGTCGCCTGCGTGCGTCCTGCACGCTGCGTCCCGCGTCCTGGCCCAGGATACCACGATGATATCAATTTGGGCGCCTTGGAATTGGTGGCGTCAGCATGAGCGGACCGCCGCGTTCGCGATGGGACTGACGAAAATGATTTACGTGATGGTCGGACTGTCACAATTACTGTTGTTGGGCTTTTTGTGCTCCCTTAAAATAGTCATGAAAGTGGAAGATTCAAAATTGTCCGGCGCCAAGTTTCGGTTCCATTCATGCACGCCACTTATACAGATCCCCAAATAGATAGAAAACACATACCCACTTAAATGTATTGGTTTCACAGTGCACAGAAATCTACTTGGACACCACTTGTTATGTTATCGAGTCACTTCTTAGGCGCTTTCCGCGTTGCCCGAGGCAATCGTGTCTCGAAGCTCTCGCCCGGCAGCGTGCTTGGCGAGCTCGCGCTAATGAACGACCAACCCAGGCGAGGGGGTGGCTCCAATTTCGATGGGTTTGATGGGAACACATCAACAGAATAGATGGGGCAGATTCCTGGAGACGGAATTGAGGGAACCAATCCGAATCCGTTTTTGGGGCTGCGAAAAAAGCAGGTTGCACGTTGCCAGGCATATGTAGCCCTTTGGGGAGCTTTGTGGGGATGTGGAACTCCACGGAGGTCACTATCAGATCTTGAGGTTCTCAGACACCCGACTTGACTTGGTGCCATACTTGACTTGACAAAGCCGACTATTGGTGGTGTTATATACCGGTATCTCCGGGGTCAGGGGAACAGCTTGGACACCTGATTTGCAAGGGGGCGCAGCTAAGAATGCTTGGGTTGCACGTTTGATCATTTTGGTATTGACCTCTATGGCGTTGTGGCAATTGAATTGGGACATAGACACTGTCTATCAACTATCGCCAAGGCTGGCTTCAGCCAAATGCTTGGAAGATGCCGAGTTCTTTGTTATCCGCAGAAATGATTTTGACAACGTCCTCAAAGAGGAGTGGCTTGGTGAGATTACATCGCTTACATGCCAGAACATTGCTCTCATCCCGGCTTGGTTCTCCTTGCTGCTTCAAAGATATACGCTTGAGTGATTCAAGGGATTTGCAAAGGGTGTCCAGAGGATGGGCCCATCTACGTGGACATGAGAGGCTTCCCACTACCTGGTCCATTTTTCTACTCGAGGTCCTTCACCCATAGCTTCTCAAGACCACAGACCCGGTCCTGAAATGACGGGAGCCTTTTCGTTTCTCATCAATCATGCCCCCAACCTACTAGTACCCTGATGATGCTTAAAGACATCGATCCACGGATGCGTTGAATTCAGATCTCAAAATGGAGCGCCGTACTGCTCAGGATGGTCAAGAAGGGAGACGAGAAGCTCCGATTTTTGATGCGGCACCTGCCTGGGATGAAGGAGGTCCCGGTGCCGAAACCAGGAGGAAAACCTCATGCGAGCTACATGTTCAAACATGGCAAGCCCCTTGGCGCTCCGAGTGAGGCTGGTTCGAACTCGGGGTACTCGAGAAACATGTTTGTTTGACGGGTCAATCCCGGAGCCGGGTAGCTAGATTTGAGATAAGACAACCCACCCTATCGTGGATGAGTGGGGATAGCTTGAAGATGCTTGAATCAACAAACGTTCGGGGTGCCGTAGAAACCAAGTAGCTCCTAGCTACTAGTAGAAATGCCCTTGTTCCTAGTAGCGATGCCCTTGTGTACATCGTGGGGGCGGTGCGTTGGACCGACCGTAGCTTGCCGGTCGCCGTAAATCGCCACTGCGTGGTGATTTACGGCCGTGACGTGCGATTGGTCGCGCTCCTTATAAAACCTTTGATTATACCTTAAATTATCTTAAATTACTACTATATATATAACGAAAAGAAACTAGTAGCTCCTACTACTAGTAACAGGAAGCTACTAGTAGCTCCTCCTGGCATTAATACTAAAACACGTGCATCGCTACTAGTAACACGTCCTACAGCCACTGCGACAGATTTACGGGAACAGAGATGCACCTTAACATCCACCTCCCAGGCAGTTGTCAGGGAGCCAGAAACCAATTCAATTGCATGCCAGAAACCAAGGTTCCCACGTGGGCACACCTTCCTGGTGCAAGGGAAGATCGCGGAGCCCCACTTGTGGGTGGTTTATAAAGGCCCGTCGCACATCGCCCCGCCCAGCCGGGTGCCCGTTGCGCCCACGGATCGAGTGGGGGTTTGGACGACCTGCCATGAGAGTAGTCTTTGGAGATCGGGGACCGCGAGGAGACAGGAAGATGGTGGAAGTAGGATGCTGGTGGAAGAACATCTGGTGGACCCACTGAACTAGAACCTATGAATTGATGGATGAGGTTAAGGCTTATAAGCTTGATGTGTGGCAGTGAGACACCAACGGGTGTGCAGGAACCCAATTAACACGCACTATATATGATACTATACTATATGGAACTAAAGCAATTGCAAGGTCCGTAAGGTGGACCTTTTGTCCATTCATGTTCGACGGTTCCTCAAATTGTTGGGCCAACGCGTCGGGAGCACCCGAGGTCCAAACTACGGTAAACACCAAGCGGCGTGTGTGTGTGTGTGCCCTTAACAATCCATGGACCAACTTGTTTCAGATCATTCTAAGATATATATGGCCCAAAACATTGAACATCAAGCAAGAAGTGTCCGCGTGTCGAATGCCGTTTTCTGAGCTTCTCAGTCACACACACCGTGGATCCAGCGCCGTGGCCCTGTGCGGCCCTTTGTCGGGCCTTCCACGGTCCGGTCGCGCCGCGTGAGGCGCTGTGGAATTCCGCAGGGCTGAGATCCTCTCCTTGGAGAGGCGTGACGGAAGGGAGTGACGTACGGGCGGCTGAAAGAGTGTGATGCCAGTTGTATCCCTAAACATCCAAGTATATACCTTCTGAGAAGGTGATTGGATACATTGTTATGATTTGTTATGATTGTTATGTAGGTTTGGAGGGTCCAAGTACCTTCTAGAGGGTACGACTGGATCCCCAAGGCCCTAGGGTATCGAACGTCCACCAAAGCCATAGCGTACCCAAGCATCAGCCGTTGGGGGGGTGTATGTGGGGATCCCTAAGGTGAGGATGTTTGACGACTTTGCGTTTGGGTCTCCGTCCCGGGCAGGGGTTTCAAGAGAGACTCAGTGGTTGGGCAGGGGTTGGTGGTGACTGGGAAGCTGCTGGATGGAGGGTTCAATCAGCAGTAGTCAAAAGACGTGCAGGCTTATTTGCAACCCATATGGAGTTCATGAAATGTCCATCACACCCTCAGGGACTAACATAAACCAAAGTGGTCCAACAAGAAAACATATGGTTGACTCGGAGGTTTGATCAATTCCTGGGTTGGGCAGTTGCGGCATCGCGTCAAGAAAGGGGCCCACTGTGCTGAGCTCGAAGATGAAATCAGCTTGGTTGCCTTGGAATTCCATTGACACTTCCTTTGGCTCCATTGAGCTTGTGTTTTTTGGTGATCCTTTCTGTATTGTGCGATTCCTTTATACATCTTGCTTGGAGTTCTCCTTGTACTCCTGAATGTTTGTTTACGGTAGATCGTTGGGCTCGTTTACGGTAGATCGTTGGGCTAAGTCCTTCAATTAGTGTATCACAGCGACGCACGCACCCTCCTTTTCAGAGATGCGTCCGACGCAGAACTGTCCAAGTGCAGGATTTGTGAGTTGGGGATGTACAAGCTCCCCAGGCTTTGCTGCGAGGTAAGCTTGTTTTTCCAACATGTTCCCGCATTCATTGGTTGTGCATGGCATTGCATGGCACACATCCTCCAGATGAAGAGTAGAATACATAGCCCTGAAACCACCCCAACATGTGGACTGTTTATGTATGTTTATGTACTTTGTCTGGAAAGTCCGTCATTGTTTGCCCAGTCTTCTTTTGGGAAGAACCTGCACCAGGTGGAAGGTATCAAAGACACGCTCTCCCCTTTCAGGTGGTGCAACATGATCTCCTTCAGTAGCATCGCTCTGGGTTGTCCTATTACCTGCAACGGTCGGTAGACAGTTATCACTTATCACTATAGCCATCAGCCATCATCATCCACTGTTGCTGGTAGCGGGATATGCCCAAAGCATCGCCTACTGATGCTCTTGAGACCTTTGATCTTACGAAGAATCATGGTGTTTGTTCCATTCTCGTTTTCAAGGGGGAAGGTGTGGAAAAAACTTTTGACCCTCCCAGCCAATGCAGTGGAAGGTTGGAGAGGATGAGTGGGGATGACAAGAAGTCTATGCCCCACCTGAGACCTTTAAGCGCCCTCAAGAAGGCTCCGATCCGCAACGGGCTGATTGGCGTGCTCGCAGTGGTCGAGATGGGTGCATGGTGGGATGAGCTAGTGGAACTTAGCGAGAGCATGAGGCACAAGATTGCGCAATCATGCGCAATCTAAAGCAGTAGTCCTCCTTTGGGTATCTACACTGCCCTAAGAATCCTTGGGCCATTCACAGGGGTCCGGACCCTCAAATCCCTTCCCATTTAAGGGTTCGGAGTCTTAGGGCGTAACAAGAAAGGGCCTGTTTTGCAAATTTTATAGCTCCCTTGCAAGGGGGTTATACTTTGGTTAGTTCTTTGGGTATTCTTCATCATTGTCAAGTCGAGGTTTTGAGAACTTAAAGAGGCATCCTCCAAGATTAACCTACAGCACCACGGACTTTCTAACAAAACTTGTGCAGGACTGCTTCCTCTTGTGTCAAACATCTGCATAGTACAAACCAAAGGCCTGGGGCTCCATCGCGTCACATTGAAACCGCTCCATCTGTCGGTTTCGTTTCGTTGAAAGGTGAATCGTTTTGGAGGTCTGTCTTGCTTGTTCCGGTGTGTCACCACCGTCCCCGGTGGTTTGCCGCGAAGGGGACCCGATCCGCTAGGCTCCGAAAGGCCTCTCCGCCTCACAGCCACGGCTGCGGAGCGCGCATGGCATCGGGCGGGATGGCAATGTGGCGGCGGAAGCCAACGACTGCCACTGGGCCAGTGAAGTTCAGCGCGGGGAGGGGGAGGAAAGCCGAAGCCTAGAAGTCCAAAGACCCAGTGAAGTCAGTGAAACCTGGTGATTTCTCCCCTCAGTAGTGCGGTTGTATGACCAATATAATGAGGTCATTGACTTGTAGTAGGGTAAGTGTGCCAACTCCATGTTGATCGGACCGGCTGCCTGGGCTGGAGGTTCAGAAGTTGAGGGGCGGCCGATGGCATTTCATGGCAGCAAGTTTGGGGGCAGAGAGCCGTTTCAATGCTAGGAAATGTGTTTGATTGTTTTTAGCCTTTTAGCGTTTCGAGGATTTAACATCAAGCAATCACGCATGCCACAAATGCAGCACTGCTTGGTCTTCAAGTTTCCATGGCGGGTCACAGCCAACGTGGCAGGGGGTTACGTGTTCGACCTTGTTCGATACGTTCAGGGCACGAAGACATGAAGATCTATGGTCCATGAAATTATGGTGAACCTCCAGTTTGTTCTGTGTCCGTTTCATTTTTTGGAGAATGCACTGGGATTATGCCACCCTTGTGGTGAAAACCTGGCATCGCGCACCAGGAATTCCACGTCAGTCAGGGCTTCAGCTGGTAGAGGGCGCCCATTCTCCAGTTAGAGAGGTTGAACACGGTTGAACAGCCTTATAGTCCATTCCACATTGTACTTACTACAGGGTCCCAGTTGGGGTCTTCCAACCTCTCCTGGATGAAACTCCATTGCTTCCCGGACGCATCCCCGCATCCCCGCATCAGGCAATCCCAACGGCGTCATGTCGCGGCGGGGTGTGCTGGTGCAGGGAGGCGTCTTTGGATCCTTGCCCTTTCATGTCCCTCAGTTGAAGCGCAGACTGAGCTGTGAAACACACCGGCATCGTCCAGGAGTTGGGAGACCAATGTTTGCACCGAATGGGCACCGAGTAGAGGTTTCATGAGTCCACCTGAGCTGGTTGTTCCACTTGTTGTTTGGTGGGGATGAATTCGGTGCCCAGGGTAGGGAAGAGGAAAGTAGATAGGGTCCTTTCTCCCAAGGGTTGGGGACCCACAAGTATCCAAAAGAAATCTTGAATAATCTTGAGGATACTTTGAGTCGGATTCGGCATTACTTAACACCATCCAAGAGTGGAGAATAACACATGATATGTTAGAGGCTCCACGTCAGGGTGGAGATAGCAGGGTATCAGGGGCTCCGTTTGGCTTCAAAATATCAGAACCAACCTATCTGCATCCACTCGCCGCATGCATCACCTCCAAAGCAGGTTCCTTGGACAATTTCACTTTGAAGATCTTCCAATTTTGAGGACGTACAGACCAATGTGAGCATCCCCCCACGCAAAGAGGCCTCACCTGGCATACTGGAATCATACTCCTGGTTTTGTGGATTGGGAGGTTGTGATTTTTTCGCACTGGGTCCCTTTGGCCCTGAAGACTTACATCATGTTATCACAGTATACGTATTACGTATCATAGTTACATCATGGCCCTGAAGAGTGATATCATAAAATATATAATGTCATACATCATATATATATATTATTACTATTGTTATAAATGCAATATCTAAGTATCCCAAGGGTAGGAACCAGGTGGATCGGCTGATCGGCAAGAACGGCGTCAGGCACCAGAGCCCTTCACCGTGCGTGTGACGTCGCCCATGTGCGAAGTCTTTTTGATCACGAGCGCCTTGGCCAAAAAACTCATCCCGCCCTAAGCATCCGGGTCCTCAAACAAACAGGGTTTTGTGTGCCCGGAGCTATGGAGGGTACGACCATGTCCGACACCTGCCATGGAGGGCCCAAGGATGCTTAGATATTCTTAGGACGGATCGAGTTCTTCGGCGGTTCAGCCAATGAGTCCAACTTATATATTTGGTTGTCGGATGGGTCGGACGAGCGTTGAGCTGGCTTCTATATGGAGAGTCTTGACCCTGCATAGTAGGGGTTTGGCCCCTCAAAACTTTCGGGAGAACAAATATTAGCCGCTCCGGTTGCTCAGCAGGCACGTTGACGGTGCCACTGCAGCAGTGTGGCCACTATTTAGTGCTGGTCCTGTGATCGTGCTCACGCCGCAAACGACTCGAGCAGCTCAAACGGGCGAGTGACCCTTCGAGAAGTGGGACGCGCGCTCTCGAATGCACACCATTGCGTGGAACCACCCCACAGTGAAACATGTGAAACCAGACCAGGACTATCCAGGACCCTCTTTTGGAGGCTGTGTTGGACCCTGGCAGGTTGTCACCAGGAATCACCTGTTGGAGGATCCATGCTGGATGCTCATTCTTTTTGTGGTGCTGAAAGCTGCCAGCGGGACGACCTCAGTCTAGCTCGAGATGCGGACCTCTTGTACCTTTAGTCTACTATGGCGTGTGTTTTCTCACGCGCTTTCTATACAGAAGGACCCTTTGGCAGGTCACAAATTGAGAGGGTCCGCATATTTTGGCCCACCTTCATCATCCACTGATTTCTTCATGTTGCATGAACACCAATTTCCAGCAATCACTTCCCAACCCCATCCCTTTGGGGTCACCAACACTACACTGGCCCCACACATTCTACACACCAAAAAGATGTCCCAGGTGATCCAGATATACAGTATCCAGATATACAGCACCTGGCTCTCCAAGGGGCGTCCTGGAGACAACAAGTGCCCAGAAACCACCTGTTAGAAAGTTCTGGTATTCAAAGGAGTTAGCATTAAGGCAGGAGGGAACCTGAAGAACAGTGCCCTCTCAATTCGGAGCAAAGACTGGATCACTGTCCAAAACCACCTTGAGGTGCCGACTTCCCGAAGATCCCACGGAAGCTCTTGGACGTGGTCCAGGAGCTGATGGAAAAGGGTGGGACTAGGTGTTGCGAAGAGCGGACATTGGAGGATTGGTCTCTCTTGTGTGTGTGTTTCTTAAATGTTCACCTAAGAATCCATAGCAAGGGGGTTGACCTTCCACAGCAGGGGTCTCCACAGCAGGCGGTGTGCGTTTCAGTTGAAATTGGGATGAAACTAGGTACAGATATCCTTCACCTCGGACCCAGCTAAATATTGGCTGGGCAGTTTTGCTTTGTAATGATTCTAATGCGTCCCACATGACCCTGGAAGAAAACTATCATGGACTGCATGGGATCCAAGATAGCTCCATTCGGCGATGAGTTGGATGGGCCCGATGTTCGCCGAAGATGTCCGAAGAACTTGTCTCTTAATAGAACAGAGACGGCTTCTGGTTCAAACATAGAACCCCCTCACTGCTTTCCAAAATCAACACTTTCCAGGGAACAAGCAATTAACACAGACCATGACGTCCTGTCAATTAAGAAGACCATCGTTTGCATCCTCGCAGCCTCGCCGCACCGGCGAAGCACAGGACTATGTGGCAGCAGCCACCACCTGGCGCTTGCACCTTGGCCGGAATGGAGATGGACAGCACATGGCTGTGGAAGCGGCATATTCTGCCGATTTTTTTGAAGATGTAAGAGAGATCTGCGGCCTCTGCGGGTTGGTTTGGACCATCTGTTCTGGCCGGTTTGGCATTGACCCCGGGTTGCTCTTCTCGCCAGGAGCTGTCACCAGAAGAGTACCAACTTCCGGAGGCAGCCGCAGAAGCCAACTGGGATGGCCACTTCTCATGCACTGAGAAGTCGCAAAACACGAAGACGGAGAGGCAGAAGCCGAACCGGGGGCGGCGCAAGTGGTGCTGTGAACCTTTGTTGCAGCCCTAGAGATGAACGGATTTCGCAAGAAGTACCATGAATGCTTGAAGAATCATTAAGATGAACATCACCTTCGTTCTCGAGCTGTTTGGGCTTCCCTCCACCTCGTTTCAGAACCCGCCACGATTTCGGCGTCGTTTTCACGTTTGGATGTTCGGCACCCTTCCTGGACTGGTCTTGTGACGACGTGCGACTGGGCTTGTTCCAAGCTGGAACAGACGACCAAACCTCACCAGTTGCGCCAACCCTAGGGCTCCAGTCATACGGTATGTGACCTCCTGGCAACCCCAGTCCCACCGAACTGAAGCGAAGGTACGACATGGTACGACATGGTACGACTGGAGTCCGAGCTCCTTTTGGGGCAGTTTGGGGGCGCCCGTCGCCCGAGATATCCTAGCGCTTGTCCTCCGGAAGAAGTCTACCCAACGAAAGTGGATCACCTTGAACCTTAACGAAAGCGCATGGGTTTCCCACCATCCAGGTGGAAAGTCGGTGAACCTCTCCAGAAATCGATTTCAGCTCCGAGGTGGAAAGCGAGGATGGTGAGGTCCTAGAGGAAGAAGTGACCGAACGAACGGTGGATGTGAGTCACTTGGACGAATGCTTACGAGAACCGCCCTCGAAGGATGGAAGAAGTTCTGGAGAACTTCCGGTTTCGAAGATCAGAATTGGCGAACTTGACATCACCAGACACTAATCCAGACACTCCATGTAGGTAGGCCAATTCATATTAGGCAGATTATATATAACACCAAGTATAACACCATAAAATACCATATGTACATTGCAGCCTTTTTGGGCTTGTACTCGTACTGTTTTCGCCACTTGAGCCCAAACAAGGATCACCAGGACGCCCAGCCAACCAGGTCTTAGCCTTCGTTCGGGGCGTGCGTGGGCTGATTCAAGGCGAGCTCTTAGAGGAATGCCGCGAGGAGCGCAAAAGCCAGTTCGCGGATTTCCAGAAAGCCGCTTTTCATGGAACCTGAGCCAGGTGGCAGCAAAAACGCGAAAAAAAGTGGGCTGAAACCAGCTTTCAGGGGCGATCTGGAAAGAAAGTTTTGTCTGTATTTCTTGGAAGGATTTGTTTCTGGGAATCAAGGAGAAGGGGAAAAACAGGTTGCTAAGCTTTTGGTCCAGTGCCAAGCTGCTGGTCCAGAGCGGGATGAAGGGATCTTTCCAGAAGACGCTGCGATGAAGAAATGGCACTCTTGGTGCAAGTGCTCGTGGCCATGAAGCCAAAGGCGACTTTCAGAAGAGGTCTTCCTTTTTGCTCTCCCGGGCTGGACACCACTGGTTCATTCTCACCGAATCACGCTCCCTCATAATAATAAGTCTAATACAGATTATAAATAGATTTTCCAGTTGACAGTGCTTGCTCGAGTCGGCTGTTTTTGTTGTCCCTGTTGTATTGACTAATCGAACTCGACATGATCACGTTCACACCCCCGGTGCGTGTGTGTGTGTGTGAAGGAAGGAAAGATAAGGACAGTAATTCCCCAAACAGTTTACTGTTGGGGTTCTATCTTAGAAACAAAAGAGCTGGCCACACTCACTGGCCGCATCTGGCCGCGCCCCTGACCTCTGCAGCTGGGCTCCGTGGCTGGGCTCTGTGTCCAGGCCTTGTCCTCCTCTTGTCCTCTGTGGCTGGGCCTTGTCCTCTTCTTGTCCTTGTCTTGGCCGCGCCCCTGAACTCTGTGGCTGGGCTCTGTGTCCAGGCCTTGTCCTCCTCTTGTCCTCTGTGGCTGGGCCTTGTCCTCTTCTTGTCCTTGTCTTGGCCGCGCCCTTGAACTCTGTGGCTGGGCTCTGTGTCCAGGCCTTGTCCTCCTCTTGTCCTCTGTGGCTGGGCCTTGTCCTCTTCTTGTCCTTGTCTTGGCCGCGCCCCTGAACTCTGTGGCTGGGCTCTGTGTCCGCTCTTGTCCTTGTCTTGGCCGCGCCCTTGCCCTTGAGCTCTGTGGCTGGTCTCTGTGGCCCGGCTTACTGGAGAGGAGTGTGGCCGAACAAATAGCGATGTCAATGCCGAGAAAATTCATTGATGAAGCATTTTGCTCTTGGGGTGAAGGTAGGGCGCACCAAGAAATCGATTTTTGATTAATATTGGTCTAAACGAATCGTTTTGAAGCTGTTTGGGGTCTATGCTTGTATAATTGATTTTCTAAGGGGAAAAAACCACCACTTCCCACCGCTTGTTTTGCCTTGATACTGCGCGTTCCTTTGCTTGCCTTTTTGGTCGAAGCATGCCTCATTTCCTGCTTGCACCGTATGCTGAACCATGAGCCGACCGTTGGCACTTTTTGGACCTGGCTTCCAGCGTTTGAGTCCGCTCAAGGAGTTTGAGAAAGACATAATGTCGACGTAGGACTAATCACCCCCCCCTTCAAGGTCAACAAGATCAACAAGGTTTGGGATTCGAGGGATTTGAGACCACATCCCCTTAATAAAGGTGATGACCTGATGATGAATGATGAGATGAGGACCTGGACCTGATGATGGGTGATGGTTGATGGGATGGTGTGTGAATGATGAATAATACAGTAGATATAAATACAATAGTAAACTATATTTGTTTTTTTCTGGGGGACCTGGGCTTGATTAATAGGGGCCGGGGTTTCTGGCAAGGAAAACCATTATCAGGGGGAGGTTGCAGGGCTTTAATCAGTTTAGGACTGGAGGCTCCAGCTGGGCTTGATTATTAGGGGGGTTGGTTAATCCTATGTTGACATTATATGAGAAGTTCCCCTTGAGTTATTCAGGAGCGCTGTCCCTTGTTTTGGGTGCTAACTCACTATCTGGGTTTTGGGACAAGAGAATGAAAAACAAAGCATTGCTATTGAATTGTAGTACAGATTGACTCTCATCTTGCGACACTTGGACGTGGACACTTGTGGTGATCTCATCCCAAAAATGTTGATCCATTTTCGCTGAATTTTGACCCAGATCAATGTCTACACACTTTCAAGGGTCGAACTTACTCTCCATGACCATTGCTCCCATCGCGGGCGCTGGCGCCTCATGGCCTCGAGACCGAACGAACCATCCCCGATCGGTCGATCCGTTCTTCTCCCCGAAGGGGCAAAGACGCTCGGTGGGGTGCAGAGGTCTCCCCATCGGTGGGGGGACCTCAGTGTCCGTGCAGGTGTTCGGGACGGGACGAATGGAGAACGAGGAAGTCGTGAAGTCCAAAACCGCCGCGAGAACAGAAGAATTGGTCCTTGTTTTGCTTGATTAGGGTGATGTTGATGTTCCTTTTGGGTGAATCCCCCTCACTCCGGGGCATAGTTGTTGATGTGTTCCGGGTTCCTTAAGATCCTTAAGCAAATCCAAGTGGTGCATTGAAGAGCTTGGGCCATGATTCGTAGCACTTGCACGGAGCACATCTTTTGCATCACAACATGGGGTTGAGCATCATACCCCTTGGAACTCTTCGTGGGGAGAATGTTCAGGTCCAGGTTTTCATCAACCCTGTTCGGAAGATCTTGGATGGGCCTATCTTTTTGTGAGTGTGGTTGGCCTCGAAGATGTTCGCTCTTATTAAGGATAGATGGGTCTCCATTGACAACCCATCTATTCGGATCATGAACTTGGGTGAGTCATGGTGTGTCTTGAATTGCAGGCAGACCAATGAGCGTTCATTGCAGACCTTTGTGCACCCCCGATCAAGATTGTGATACTTTACGAGGCAAAGTTCTCTCAACTCTGAAAGCCGCCACGCAACAAATCCAAGCGTGCTCAACTCATTGAGTAAAAGAGACAACCTTTTTCCAGGTTGACACCTCTTCAAGCACCCAGATGAACACTCCACACGTGCACGAGCAATCCTCATACACTTTCCATTCCAGTCCTTGAGAGGTGGCGATGCGTTTGTCTCGCCACAATTTGACCGAGTGCGGGCACTTGCTGGTCAGACAGTGGTGATCATGAATGTGCTGATCATGGGGCATGAGCCTACCTTAGGCTACCCATCATGTTTGTTGATTGTTTGGCTCATGTTTTGATCCTTCAGTGTCCCTGTGGGTTTGCACCACGTCTCAAAATTCGTGTGCGTTGCATGGGCCGTTTTTGTGGCGGCCACCCCAAGTCTTTTGTGCAAAAACCAGGCGCGTGCTGCAGTCCTTCCATAGTGTCGTGCAGTGGTGGCGCTGAAGAGTTGTTCCTACTGGGCGGTTTGGAATGGCAACCGAATAGCCATGGCCCCCAACCCAATACCAATGGCCTCCAACCGAATAACGATGGCCTCCAACCTAGAAGCAATGGCCTCCCACCTATATTGTTGATGGTCCATTCCAGTTTGAGATGATAGTCCTACATGGGCTGGTGACATCTTCCACTAAAGCGACAACCCCGGGTCCATTGTTGTGCGATCCACATGAATCATGTTTCCCGAAACGTGCTTTGGATTACATTTCAATGTTCAACACATGTTGGAGATATGACATGTAAATGATGCACGCGGAAGAAGTTGGCCTGACATTTCAGCCATTGTTTTGATACTTTGCAGGAGGAATGGTTAAGCGTTGACCTGTTAGAAACCTAGCTGTTAGTGGGGGATATCCTGCTTGCACTGAGTAGAAGGCTTGTTAGATTGTTAAGTTGCCAAAACCGTAGACCATCCCAGAAGTAGAACCGGCTCATTCTGCAACAAAGAAAAACACATATATATATATATATATTTTTGGGGCTGTGTATAAGTTCTATAGATTGTTGGGGGTCACCCCACTCCAAAGAGAAAAAACACAACAACGAAAAGCGTCCGCCCGTTTTTCAGCTCCGTCGTCTTCGTAGGAGCTCTCCAAGCCGCCCCACCGCGGTGACGGTGCTGTGACGCTGCTGTGTAGCGACACGCTGGGAACGAAGGCGAAACGGACATCGCGCTGGGAAGGACCACTGTTACTGGTACTGATTTATGCCCAAATTATAAGAATGTTTGACCTGGCTTTTGTAGTTCAAAGGCCCTTTGTAAAGCAATGGTTCTTTGGGATTCAGGCTGTAATCATGGTTTGAATCCTAGGGAAAGCATAGGTGGGAAGCATTTCTTTTCGTGGGCATTGATCAAGAAAAGTTCATGAACCTGGCTGGTGGAGATGACAATTCATATTTTGATGTTTGGATGGTGCTTCATAAAAGACCCAAACCCCAAAATATGAGTCAACTGAGTCAACTGGGGCAGTCTCTCAAAAGCAAGTCAGAGTCTGGCACTTGGGGGATGCATGGAACCGCTCCAGCAATAGGAAACCAACGGGCAACGTCGCACGTCCGTCCTGGGTCCCTGATGCCCTGATGACCTGTTACAGAAAATAGGCCCAACTCGGCCTCCGTCCCCTGTGCATTTTGGGTTCAAAAGTAGTCATTCACAGAAGGAAACAGGTGTTCATTGACCTTCTACCTCAAGAATCCAGTCCCGAACCAAATTATGAGCTCTTTTGTGCGGCTCCGGATTGCTATAAACTTGGGTCCCGGCCAGCCGTCCTTCGAAAAAGCTGAAGTTGGGAAGGACTATAACCAGGTTGGCACAATGGATTTTGGGAAGGGTTCCATGCACCATCCAATGACTGGAGCTCCATCCGCTCCATCCTTTCTAATTGCAGTGGTTTCAGAGTAGATGGCACAGACCCCATGATGTCCTTTAGATGGGGATCCATATAAACCACCTCTTGGGGTTTGTGCCACATCTACTCTCAATCCACTACATAGCGTTTTAGGGCCAAAGCGGAAAAATAGCACAGGAAGGAACAGGAGAAATCCACCCGGAGACCACATTGTCCTTCAGACAGCATGCCTAGAGTGTGTGTCCAGCTGCCTGAGATCAGAGGCAACTGACCCCTCAAAAAGACTGGTGACTCTCGTCTAGATTGGGTCGAGGGGACTGAACCCAGATTCCAGCTACCCAGATTCCCTGCAAGGCCTCGATGCTGAAGTCTTTACATGCATCTTTGACCGGCATGAAGTAGGGAATGCATGGTCATGCTAGTACAGACTCAGGAGTACATAGTAGGATATAGTAGATGAACTAAGTAGGAACAGGAACATGTAGCAACCCAAACCAGGAGGTCCAGGTCGGGGTATGGAGGTCCAGGTGTCCAGAACTGGTGCTAGGATCATAGGATTCAAAATCCCCGACTGGTGCTAGGATCTATCGTCGACCCGAAGGTTCCCCCTTGACCCTGAAGATACACGACATGACGAACACATCACGTGGTGGAAGTGGATGGCATGCCCCTCTGGGCAGACGATGTTCCGAACTGAAGGGGGAATTTCCACTTCGTTCGTCACTTGGAGTGTAGACCTGGCAGGCGCAACAGCACGATGGCCCTCCGGATCCGCCGGATCGAAGGAAGTTCGGCCGGTTCTGTGGGAACCCCCAACAACTCACGCGATTGGCGCTGGTTGTTCTTGTTCATTTGTTTCCGTAACTCGTTTGACCGGCATGCAAGTACATGTGACAGAAAAGAACACCTATGATGTAAATAGTTTAAAGATAAATATATATATATATACACTGTACATGTATATGCACTTTCACAGAGGCACATGTCACATGCACACATACAGATCAAACGTATGGTGGTTCCATCTCCGACCGAAAAAAGCAGGTGGCTCAGGCCTCGGTGGGCCACATGGTCCATCGTCCGTTGCGCAGCTGCCCGGGGAAGGACGCGGCCTGGTGTGAAAGCAGACCATTTGGGGCATGGAGCACCCGTAAGAATCGTATATACATCAGGATCATCAGGGAAAATCAGGTCAAAGTGTCGTGAGGTGCTATCCTGAGAATCAGCCACCCAGACCATCCATGTATGGTGTCTATATAAATATATTATATATATATGTGTGTGTGGTGTATACATATGTATATATATATATACACATTATACATTGACCTTTGAAGCCACTGCGATAAATTGGCCATATAATTACGGATGGTTTGGGGCAGGATAGCAGGTAGTTCATTTCAGATTTGGACCTTTGAGGAGCCAAATGGATCCGGCGCATGGTCTTTGAGAGTTGAAGACTCAATCCCTCCAATTACAGATGAACTTCCGCAACCCCGGGCCTGAGTCATCAATGTGGACACTCCAGGGTCATAAGAAACTCTTGGACCGTAAACTCAACAGGGTCCATGTCATCCATTTGTTCGTTGAGATTCTCGAAGGGCTTTGCAGTAACGAATCCATCTTCCTGTAGGAGGTTTAGGCCCCTCGCATGAACTCCAAGGAGGATGACAGTGAGAAGCAAAGAACCGTTGATACACTGATGCTGGTTTGGAGGTTCTCCTAACATCTGTTCAATAGTTTAGAGAGGGAAAGACAGAGAAGAGAGCCTTTGATACACTGATGCTGGTTTTGGGGTTCTCCCAACATCTTTTTTGACACCAAATGCTGAAGAAACTTGTTGGCTATGTTCGATACCCATTATTGCGGGAACTTCCGTACCTCTGAGAGTCTTGAGGAGGCCTCTATATAAAAGGAATAGAACATCTAAGCATCCCTAAGCCCTTGTTTTTTTTCATGCTGTTTTGCCAATCCAGCTTTTGTTGACCGGAGACAGGAACAGCTGCAAACTGCATGGATCTTAGGCCTTCAGGATCTTCATTTTTTCCATATGAGCTATACGGTCAAAACATGCGAAGACCTCTTTAGTAAAGAGGGGTAAGTTTGTGCGCAAAACCCTGCAAAACGATAAGGTCCACCTTAAAACCGATAACCCCAGCGCTGTATATGATCATAAATAAGTATGAGACGAACTCAAAACACTGCAAAACGATAAGGTCCACCTCAAAACCGATAACATCCATTTTTTGTTGAAGAAAATTAGGAGTTTTGACCGTCCCTCATGTGTTTCCTAAAAATCTGGGCCCCGGTGCGCCGATCACTGTAGGGTGTCCAATGATCAAAACCACATGCACTCACACAAGCCATCAAGCCTCCAATTCATCAAGAGAGTCATCAATCACATCATTAAACCGCGCCGTGTTTTCAACCATCCGGTTTGACCTGCCGATCGCATGGACCATCCGGCGCGTTCGGTTTGACCGGGGCGGCATGGACCGGGGCCGATCGCCCCAGGTGCCGTTGCTCCAGAAGCTTTTGCCTCGCTTGCGCAGCAGCGACGCTGAAGGATCCGCCTCGCTCTTTCCCAGCAGCGAGGTGCCTGCAGTGGAGCTGGTGCGCTTGGCAGAGGAGCCACAGATGGGTGGACGAACTTGTATGAACACGGGTCTGGAAGAACGATCTACTGTACAAGGGTTGGCTGCTTCATACCCCCAAAATTCAAGGACTGAAGCAGGAGGTGGAGAAACTTGTGCGGACCACTATGGCAGCACAGGCAAAGTCCGCCATAGGATGAATGATCTTGGGATTCAGGAGGTCTAGCAGGATATCACATCATGGGTTGGTTTGAATGAGGGCGGTCCAGAAATGATCTTGAACTCTAATGATAGACTCAGAACCCATCAACTTTTGCATATTTTCACCATATTTCACTTATCTATTCATTGGACATTACAACATTGAAGGATTGGTCGCTTCAGCCCTGTGTCACCCCAGTCGCACGCACACGCGCATGGCGGAGCTCGCGCGTCCGATGGAAGGATTTGGCACACTTGGAGCTTTGGAACGACGAGGAGGGTCTCAAATCGCTGGGCCGAGAGATCTTACGACGTAGGCGCGGCGTGGCCCCCGTACCGCTCGCGGCACGCTACACGCTCGGCCAAAAGCGTGTCGGCAGCAGGTCTTGACCTGGGGTTCAAGCTTCCGAGGGGGAAGTGACGAAGGTAATGGCCTAAAGTGGTGCTACAATCACTGGAAATCTGTGGGATGCGACTCTGCGGATATCAAGGTTCTACTCCGACCAGGGATTAGCCGTGCCTCGAGGTCATGCTGTCCATCCAAGTGCCGGGTAAGGAGGTTTGCTTGTCAGTCATGTCCTTCACACATTCTTTGTAGTATAATTGGTGTTGGGCTCGTGTTCGCTTTGTTCACAGTTTCAGCGAGCACACCAATGCTTTCCTTGAAGTAGAGTTTGGTCCATTTGCTTTCAAACCATCATTCTTCTTGCCCGCAGACCGGGATTCTGGCTCAAAGTGAATACTACGCGGACTGAACGCGAGGCAATTGGGCATGTCGGCTGCCAAGGAGATCGCTCACGTCTTCCGGTGGCACCGGGCATTTGCCAAGCTCAAGATGCCAATCAAGGAGGTGGAGCCATTGTCCCTTGGCCCGTTAAGCCGGAGAGTTGACCATGGTGAAGCTGCAGGTTTCAAGGACCAGAGTCTAAAGAGGTGTTTGTGGCTTGGGTTTGGGTTATGCCAGCTGCCCTGGCTTGGAAGCAGGGGTTTAGGTTTTCGTTGGAGTCCAGTGGGGTGACCATGAAAGCATACATGGCTAGCTGAGGTCTCGCTACACCAACTTCACGTTGAACCATGTGTGGGAGAAGTTCGATTGCCAAACCGCCTTGCTCACCAAAGAGGCTCTCCTTCCTTTGGCGAAGCGCAACCCAGAGCCATGGCTTTATTGTCCAAGGCTTGTTTTCCATTGTTTTCCTCACTCAGCCTCCTTTGAACAGCAATGCTCCAGCATGGCATTTGTTCAGCTTTGTTAGACTTAGTTTTTGTCAGTTGGAAACCTTTCTTTTAAGAAAGCATATGCCAAGTCCTTCCAACAAGTGGTTTTGGAAGCCTAACAGTGCTTTTGGGCAACTGTTGTCACCAGGGACCTGTTGGAAGGTCCAAGTACACACACATAATCTATCTATCAATTGTAGTGTTGATGGCCGCCAGTGGGTATTCGAATGACTTGGGCTGGTCTCCTTAAGAATCTCAGGAGCTCTTTGACCCCGACCTGGACAACATGAACACTGTGAGGCTGTCTTTGACACAACCGAAGAGTAGCCCTTTGAGTAAGTGAGGGTTCCCTGAAACTGACGCCCCAGATAGCAGAAGAAAAGAGTTTTGTCAGCCTGAATGTCCTAGCCACGTGTTTGTTGTACATCATCATCATCATCATCATCATCATCATCATCATCATCATCATCA
>CAXAMN010012780.1:546115-596557 GCA_963970005.1 Durusdinium trenchii
CATCATCATCATCATCATCATCATCATCATCATCATCATCATCATCATCATCATCATCATCATCATCAACATCAACATCAACATCAACATCAACATCAACATCATCATCAATCGTTTCACATCGTTTCAGCAAAGATCTAAGTTGGTTTGTTTCCCAAACAGGGGACGTCCAGGAGAGACCCAGGCACAAATCTATGAGCTTTTTCAATTCTAAGCAGCAGGCGTGGCCCTGTCCTTTCGCTGCACGGACTCCCCGCGGACTTTCGCTGCGGGTCGAGCGGGGCGCGGCGTGGCGAAGAGCGGACGCGATGAGGAAGGTCTCTGGAGAAAAAGGGGCAGAAGCGGCCAGGCTAGGAGGGCTTATTTCGGGGGAGTACCATGAAATAACCTGATGATTGTTTCATCACACACCATCATAGTGTTTGGTGTGCATACCCTGGAAGTGTAACCTTTGCATCGGCGCTTGCACAACCATTCGGGGCTCCATTCAACCCAGCTGTGTTTTGGTTTGACTTCTGTGCACAGTCACAGGCGTCATTCCTATTGATGATTTATTGCCCTCAATGAGCGAGCACCATCTCTCCTGGCTGAGCCTATCACGGCTTCTACTATATATGATTGGTAAATCCTGTGTACTCAAGGAGTTAGTTGATGATAGTTTGATGTTTGATGGCATGGGATGAGCAAGAGTGTGCTGAGGGTCATACCTGGTATGTGGGCCAGGTGTGATTAGCGCAGAATATAGACAAGATCATTCCCTTCAAACATGCCGCATGCCATGATGACCAAATCAGTGCTGTTGGGGAAAACAAGCGTCCCGGTGCTTTGAACCTAGCTTCTGCTGCCAGAGTGTAGTGGCCGGCACCGTTGTCGCCGCATCCAAGACATGAGAGCCCCATTATCCGCAAGATTAGAGCTACCTGAGCTACCTGTCGCTAGCACCAGAAAGATCTCTATTCCTGGTGAGTTGCTTGTAAACCTTTTGTTCAGTTCTGTTCTGGATTCTTTTGTGATTCGCAGCCAAGGTACTTGCTTTTTTACCGCAGACAGAGGAGGGATTCTGGCTCAAACTGCGAACACCACCTGATCCCTCGCAAGGACCAGGCAATTTGGCATGTCGGCTGCCAAGGAGATTGCTCACGTCTTCCGGTGGCACCGGGCATTTGCCAAGCTCAAGATGCCAATCAAGGAGGTGGAGCCATTGTCACTTGGCGTTCGGTTCGAAGCTTCATGCATTTCCGTTCGGTGCAAAAGCTGAGGTATGTGAAAAGGGTTTGCTTTCGGGTGTTCAGGGCCCCCCAGGCTACATTGGATTGGAGGGAGAAGTGCCCTTCCAGTGGGGTGACCATGAAAGCATACATGGCTAGCTGAGGTCTCGCTACACCAACTTCACGTTGAACCATGTGTGGGAGAAGTTCGATTGCCAAACCGCCTTGCTCACCAAAGAGGCTCTCCTCCCTTTGGCGAAGCGCAACCCAGAGCCATGGCTATACGGGTCGAAGAGCAGAAGTTCTACAGCCTTTTTCCAAAAGGCTTCAACAGTAGCCGTGAGGCCGTGAGCCCGGACCATTCCAGTCTCAAGCCTTTGAGATGATGTGTTTCTTCACCGGTCTCGACTGAGCATCTAAGGAGCTTTTTGACCCCGACTTGGACAACATGAACACTGTGAGGTTGTCATTGACTCAACCCAAGAGCAGTCCGTTGAGTAAGTGAGGCCTGGCGCGCAACCGGCCACGTCCCGCACGTTGAGCGGCTCCCCGCCCGTTTTGGCGCTGATGGATTGGACGTTAAAGAAGGAGCAGGCGGAAAAAGCCCGTCGAGCTGTTTGGAGCGGGAAGATGGGGAAACACTCCATACAAGGACATAGAAGGACATGCATTGATACCCCCAAAAAAACGCAATATATTTATTGTACTTACATTGACCAATGGAACCACCCCAATGATCCCCAATGCAGGTAAATATGCCAGTCCCATGGATTGCCAGGTATAATGTGCAACAGGGCAATACCAGTTTGACTTCGCTCCTTCGAGTGTTTTAGGCGACTGAATGCTGCAAGCTGGGCTTAGGAAGTCCGTAGATTCATAGACCATGATAGGGCACGGGTAGGTATGGGTCTGTCGCGCCGTGGCTCCCTTCTTTTCACATCTTTTCACAAGTCCTCAAGATCCTGTAGCTTCGTAGGGTCGTGGAAGGGTCCTCAAGATCGCTTTGGTATGGATAGACCGCTACGACAGCTCTCCATACTCATCCCTCAGCCCCTTCTCTCACGGAAGTGGAGGCCTGAGCTGAAAGTGGAGGAGCTTCAATTGGCCAAAGGCGGACTCGGCGGGTGGCAACTCGCACATGGCAAAAATACAAGAGCTACAAGCCCTCGAAACAACCTAAGGTATCCTAAGATTGCTCAAGCTTTTGTCCCACAGCAAGGGGGCCATATACTTGCATTGATTCATATATTTTGGATATCATGTGATTGTTCCCTTTGGTGAGTTCCAAACCGAGCAAATCAGTATTACGAGGATGTGTGCTATGTTGTTCAATTGGAAAGCCCATTTCCGGGGAGCATGTGAGCCACCAGGCACCATCAAAACTGTATAATATACATATATATATACAATATCCGAAACCGCTACTGCCTATTATAAGTTAATGATCATCAGATGGAATCACCTAATAGCAAAAGGCTATGGAAAGCAATCAGTTCTTTTTTGTATCACGCATTGTTTAGAGCTGCCCCGTGTGACGGTGGTGATGTCTCACTATTTGGAGGCCCAAGGCCCCATAGTGAACCATTATCATAGTGTCCAAGCCCAGTTTGGGTGAACATTTGCTGCACAAATCTGGTGAAAACTGGGACGAAACTTGTTGAAGCATTCAAGTTTGAGGGGCCCTGGTTCGACCCAGCGACCCACTGATGGCTGGAGACCGAACGCTTCAAACATGGTCGGACGTTGAAGAACTGATTCAGAAGGTTTGTGGTGTCCATGTTACTAGGACCCCCACGAGACCACTCAAGTGAAGTAGAGGTGCCATTTCGTCAGCCTGTCGTCGGCAGCCTGGTCTTTCAACGGATGAGTTTCCCAACGCCCCAAAGGCATCCTGCTGTTTCGGGTTGGGCCTTGGATCCCACAAACTGTGACATGCGGCAACAGTATAGGTAAAAAGGGTAAGTTGCCGTTGGGCGTCTCTGTGAGACGACTCCGGGACGAGTCATGCCCGCCAGAGAAAGAGAGAGAGAGAGGCAGGGTAGGCAAAACCCGGCACATGTTTTGCACATGTCTCTCTAAATCAGCATCGCCCACTGTTGACACTGTTGTAGATGATCTACCCGGCCCAAGCGGAAAGGCTATTGGATACTTTGGAAGGCCCTGAAAAAAGTCTATATAAATCGAATTGTATGTTACAGACTCGACAGAAATGGAAGAACCCTGATTGTCAGCGCAGAAAACCAACACAGTATTGATTCATGTTTCTTTGATTGCCCCAGACTTGCTCTAAAATTGGTTCCTTAACAGTGAAAGAGGCCACCCGAAGAGCAAAAGAACAACACATTTCACAACGGGCCTTGGCCTTGTCCAATTCCCTTTCGAGGGCCTACGGCCTACGGTTTGTATGTCACGAATTGTGTTGCTTACAGGTGCCTTTGCCATGCTCCACTTGAATCTACAAGATGTGCTGCTTGGCTTGTTCCGTGCGCATAGAAGGTGGGTTGGCCGAGGTTGAGATGGCCTGACCCCACCCCACAATATGGTCCTTACAACCTGACAGAGAGACCCCTGTTAAGAAAGATAAAACATGATCAAAGCGGGGCGTAAGAAGAGCTCCCGGTGCAATAGACCAGCCATGAAAGATCATCCTTTGTCACCCTGCACTGTATCACTCTTTGACTCCAAAAATACAGTCCTTCATGAAACCACTCATGGCCGCCCGTCACCCTGGACCATGCCAGACCTTAGGTGGAGCACGGTGGGTGCCCGCATGACCACCCGCGGCGGCAGCACCATCACTCAGCAGGCCTTCGCACCTGTGGTCCGCGAGGAGAGCAGTTGACAGCAGAGCTGCAGTCTGCAGCGCAATCAGGACTTGTTTGGCCTCAACAAGTGAAGCACCCAATCAGAGCGATCCCAAGAGATGTAACACTTCTACGAACAAGGGGTTTCCCTTGTTCGTTGGGTCTCCAATCATGGCGATGGAAACGGGCTGGGTTTTCCTTTTTCCAATCAGGGCGATCCCAAGAGGTGTGCCACTTCTTCGCTTGGGGGTGCTTAGCCAACGGGTCTCCCACCGTTGGCTCTTTTGGTGGCTCTTCGGCTCCCACGGAGATCCCGACCGACAACGGCCCACCAGAGGAGCCCGACCGAAAACGGCGGAAGCTCTCGAAGGACCTGGAGGAGACATCACCCCCGCCGTCGCCGCCCAGGCGTGAAAAACAGCTGCAGCTGCCGTGGTGTCTGGTTTTTCACGTGAAAACGGGGTGGGAAGTGACCTTTGCAAGAGAAGAACGCTTGTGGGGTGTAGAAGGGAAATCACATGTTTTGAAAGTAGATAGTTTGAAACTTTAGTTTGATTTAATCATTGCTATATGGCTTTGTAAAGACCAGTGCTGGAGAATGCCCAAAAACTATCAGGAGCCCCGGGGCATCGACGTGGACCAAAAACCCCCTGGTCAACTTGAAGCGCATGAAATCACCAGGACTTGACCGTGCCCTTGGTGTTTTGCTTTGACCATCAATCCCATGCAACCGCTTCAAGAATCCCTGGACATTGAAAGCTCCTGGTGGATTATCCACCAGGGAGCCATGAATTTGAGAGGGTAGGTAGATCCATCGCCATCCTCCGCCAGGCGCTGACAGAGCCAAACGCTGCCCAAGGTGGTAGATCCGCGCTGGCCGAGCGAAAGGTGGAAGACACATGGAGACACGAACCTGCCGCGGCAGCTTCGAGGATTCACAGACACTCCATTGGACTGACATGCCTAGAACCCTTTTGACGTCCTTTTTGATAGGAAAAGGCCATATTATTTTGTATAGTTGATCCTCCAAAACAGGTTTCACTCAGGTTCTATATTGTGGTATATATTATGTATATCATCGGGATTCAACGAACCATGACGTTCTCACCACGAAGCATCATTCCGGAAATAAGGCGACAGAAGGCCAAGATGGCGTTCACTCAGGATCATCATTACTCATCCGGAGGGATACTGTACCATCATTGCCTCGCTCACGAGGCGGTGAGGTTTCTCCTGACGTGTTGGAATCGGAACTTGTTCAAAACGGATCCAAATCAGAAAAGCTGAACTGCAGTGTATGTGGTGTGTATGGTCTCCTATTGGTGAGCCTTGTGGCGTTCTCTCCGGCGCGGCGCTTTTCGAATCTGCAACCGAGCCCACTGTGCGAGATCGTCGAAAGGGAATGTCCAGCGTTGAGACCGGGCGCTCGAAGTCCCCAAATATATGTATGTTACACTCACTAACATGGGAAGCGAATAAAGGTCCCTTGGAAGGACTTTTCTTCACAAAGAGGCTGTTTTCCACTTGTTAGTGAGGCGTTTGTCCACTTGCATGTAAGCTCACAAACGGGATTGAGATGGTCACTGACGAGGCGGTGTGGCTGTTTCATACCTCCTGGACTTGAAACTTTTATGTGTTCTTTCTCTGGAGCCAGCCAGCAACCAAACTCAACAAAGCCATCGCCAAATCAATGTTTTTGGATTGATATAAACTGACTCCATCCATCGCCATCACTTGCCCTTCGCAGGTGCCCCGCCATGGACATGCAGAGCGTCGCGCCATGGCGCCCTGCGCATGCATTTCGCGACGCGGGCGCCAGTGTGGCTGGAAAGACTGCGTTTGCGTTCTTGTTTGTTTTTCTCTAGGAGGGTAAGGACGCTATTAGGTGGAGGCCATTGCAAGTAGGTTGGAGTAGCTAGAATCTAGAAGCTACTAGGTGGAGGCCATCGCTATTAGGGTGGATGCCATTCCTTTAAGTCCCTTTTGCAGTAACAAGAAGCTACCCCCCGTCAGTTCAACAATGACAATGATGAACAGTTCTCAGCAATTCCTTGCGAATCATAGTGTAGAGTGTTCTCGTGAACCCAATGATCCCTATAAAGGATTGGTGGGCGTGGTGGGTGTGTTCTCACCCGCGCTCCGTAAGGCCTGTTACATGTTTAGTAGCTGGAATGTTCTCAGTTGAGAAGCTCAAAAGCTTGGTCGGAGCTACCACCGTTCCAGCGTTTCTGATTGCACGGCCTTTTTTGGTGTTTCCTGTTTTCAATGTCAATTGTCAGGTGTTTGGGTGTTTTTGCTTTGTTTTTACCTTGGTCAAAACTGTGACACAGTTTTTCCTTTGCCTTTGCAAATGCAAAAGTCAAGCCTCCAATCACACAAGAGACAGTGTGCATATCGTGTTGAACCTATGGGGCCGTTGGATAATTGTATCAGAGGGATACTGTTGGGGCTATAGTTTCTTTGGGTCCGCAGATGTTTTTCAAGTTTTCTGGAATGTTTGGAATTTGTTGGAATGTTTGAGAATTCTCTTTGGAAATCAACTCTCGGCAGTTTTTGAAGTGAGTTATTTTTGATTATATAAGTTATATAGTTCAACCAAGATCGACTTAGAGGGTGAGCAACCCTCTCCTCCAGAAAGAGCTGCGCTGATCAGGTGTCCCTACTTCGTTCGGCTTTGCAGACTGCCCGGAAGCCTTGATGGGTTGGTCCATGCTACTTCCTTCGGCTCACCGGGAACATGCGACTGCTTGGGACGACTGGACCAGCGGCGACCATGGCCCTCGGACCAAACCGGCTTTCACTCGATGGTGCAGGCATCGGCACAAGAGGCCTTGCTCCCAAGGTTGAGTATCACCGGTTGAGTGAAAAAGCCAAGGCTTTACTTCCAAGCTTGGCTTCGTTGTGTCAATCTTTCGAAGAGATCATTGACAGCTTAGAATGCACGGATCCCTGTACAGGCCCTGTACAATATATTAAAATACTTATATGTAATATTCCTGTTTAGCAACAGAATAGTTCTACAACTCCCTTGGCTTGGTGTCAGATCCAGATTTGATATATAGACTCTGGCTCTTGATGTAAACTCCCACATTAGAAGGGTTTAGAAGGTTTTGCAATCCAAATGGTGTGCTCCTATTCATTAATCAATGAACTAATCAATGAGTCTATATATATAGGAGTCTATATGAGTCTATATACATGACCTTGAAACCTTGCGGATCCCTCCGGCTCCAGCTGAGCTCGGCTCAGCCAAGTTCATTACGCCCCCGTGGACGGCGTCGACAGACCCCGTCCGCGACCGCGACCGAATCGGCGCGGGACCATGTTGCGCTTGGCCGTGAAACGAGATCGTCAAAGAGAAAGTGCTTTGGCCAAGGCACCACTGAACAGCAGCTCGGTCGACTCGGCCGAACGCTCGGTAGACTCGATGCTTCGGCCATCGCTCGACTTGCGAAAGGGAGACGAGCGACAAACGGCGCCGAAGACCGGACATGACACAATGACCACCTGGGACTAGAAGTTTGACTTGCATTGACCACAAAGCAACCATCCCTTCTTGTACGTAAATATGCCAGTCCCACCGTCCCACCGATCGTGTTTGGGATTCGGGGGTTGTACTATTTGACTTGTCTTTGAGGAAAGGACCTGACCGCACTGACCCTGCTCATCCACAGAAACTGCAACTGTAACTAGGTGTGTTCATATTTCCCCGTTAACATTTCCCCTCGCAGTGGTTCAACGTAGAAAAGGGTAATCTATTCTAGTAACATATGGCCTATTATTATATTGGTAGAGCCTCACAGTTTTCCATAAAACAGTGTTTTGAATGGATGATATAATCATGTTTTTTACACATACCTTGCCAATCCTAGAGGGACATTCTATAGCTGTTTTATGCATGAAAATCATGGGATATAAAAGAGCACTTTCTAGACATTTGGAACAACAGCAACAAACAATAAGGAAACCATTTTCTAGAGACAGCTGTTTAATATCCAAACTGTGCAAACCATGTTGGATCCTCAGCTTGAGTGGAAAGGAACGCTTGTTGTGTCATGGTGTATGCATGTGCATGTTTATGTATGTTTAAACATGTACTAGAGCTTGCTCTCTATAAATTTATTGCTTTATTGTTTGTTTTGCATGATTTTCATTGATAGCTGAAACACTCTAGGAACTGGTTATGCTCACATTTTGCTAGCGATCAATCTTGTTCAAAAATCACTGTTTATGGCGCCTCTAAAAAATGCATTTCTTGGTTTGCACTTGTCCGATTTAACTCACAATGGAGCCCCGTACAAGACCATTCCCTAGGGAGGCACAAGCTCATGAAGATAAGGTATTGATTTCTTGCTGTTCTAGAATGCCTAGCATTTTCTAGACAGTATTTTTACTTAACCAACCATTTACTAGACCAAAGTGCATGCCCCAACTTGCCTAGTTAGAGAATTGTTAATCCAGGTTTACCTTGAAATGTAAACGGTAATGTTTATAAATTTTGTGCTAAGAGAAACTCCACAAGAACTTGGACTTGTTCGTTGTGGAATTCTGTAGAGGGAGCGCTGACTTTCACGTATGACGATGTTCCTTGACAAACTTCCCCCAGCTTGGGTTTCCTTGCATTCCTTTCATTCGAGCTGTTTTGGCTGGGGATGGCTAAAGGACGGGTTCGTGAAGTTTATGGAGACAAACATGCAGGACTACTGTATGTTTTACAATGTTCTCCAGTTTTGGGGCTCATGGGCTCATATGGGAGGTTTCAAGTTTAGCACATTCGACATGAAGCTCTTTACCTTTGACTCAACGCCTGGATCGGTCGTTGCCTGGGTCTCGTTTGAGGAAGCCTTGCAAAAGCCACACCAAAGCATTTGAACGCCTACATCATTTGCGAATCGAATCGGGCCAAAGGCTTTCCCATCAGACATGCTCCTCGGAACTGTTCACAGCGGTCCCACAGCGTGGGACCAGCAACAGCAGCCGAAAAGGCCCTTCGTTTTGGGAGTTCGGTGACCCTTAGGCCCGTTCATAAGGGATTTACCACTAAGCATTAGTACCAAGTGCCCCGGGCGCTTTAGTGTTTACGCCCTACAGTCTTCAAGTACCCCCATGTTAAACCTTAGACTCGGTCGAACGAGTCGGGTTGCATGTTCGGTTCGTTCTACCACGATGCCATTGGTGGCATCAATGAATAGGTGTTGGGACTGTGACTTAGAGGTGAGTTCAATACCCCTCCAAAAGAACTATATATATAAACAAAACAGACAAAAGTTGAAACTTACCAACCCAAGGCATGTTCATGTTACCGATGTTTGCATGCTCCTCGCAAGCTCCAGGTTCTGAAATAGCATGTTTCATCCACTCTGTGAACGAATCACAGACATGTAAGTGCACGTACCTTGCGACTAAGAAGAGGCCAGTAGACATTGTCCATCAGAACCAGCTCCTTCTCCATCATCCATGGGCCCGAACCACATGTTTTCCGCACATGTGGTTCTCCCAGACGCACGTTATCGCACGTTCGGGACACGGTGGGACATGGTGGGACCTGCGGACGACTGGGGTGGGTGCACTGGTTGAGTTCCTCACCCCCCCCCGCAGACAGGGCAAGGAAGGTCCGATGGGCTCCCATTGTACCTGTACCCTCTAAGAAGGTGATTGGGGTGGGTGCCATGTTTGGGTCCAGTCATTTCTCCTTCCACGAAGGTGTTCGTGGAACCTTCGGTCCCCGGCGCGCTCGGCCGCCCTCGGGGCATAGCTTGCTTGAAAGCACGGAGGGACAAGAGAGGAACACAAACCTCCAAGGCTTTGACTGGTTCCAAAAGGGGTGGGTACCATGCAAAAATTGATGATTGCCCTGGGCGGAAGAATCTGAAAAACACATGAAAAAAACAACAAAAGCCATCTCCCAGTTGATGCAAACAGGATGGAACCCCTGATGTGCAGGTAGGTTGGCCAAAGCCCACGCACAGAACCACCCAAACCACCCACAGAATCACTGAAACTCAAGGACTGACAAACCACCCTCAAACACGTTTTTTCCCGAAGTGCTTGGGTGAGGGAACTCTATATTTAATTAGATGAACTTGCCCCAGGGCTCCAACCATCTCCTCAGAAGGTGGTTAGACCGCCCCTTGCCACCCACCCCAACCACCGTACGTACCTCAGGAGGTGGGCCAGGAGCCCTAGGGTTGGGTGCTGTTCCTGCCGTGCCTGGATCCAAGCGACCCGAGGTGAGTGAAGGTTTCGAGAAGTTGTTCGGATACTCCGCAGAGGAATGTCTCGGAAGCAGTTGCACCTCATTGGTGACCGGTTTGGATGCTTAGATGAAGATGGCATGTCAATTGTGGTAGCGAAGGCAGGTGAGTTGGGATCAACCTGGAAGCTTTCAGCCAGCAAAATGGTTTGGATGATCTGGAGCGGTGGAAGAACATGGACTCCTTCCAGTCCTTGATGTGCCTCTTCGATGTGTTTTTAAAGGATACATATATCAGCCATCACCAGCGACCAACCAGTTCCAGGATGTGTCCAGTTCGGTGGATTCCATGGATTCCAGTTCTACGGACCCATCGGACGGGTTTGAACCGTCCGGTTGCTTCGCAGCCGTTCCAGAAGAGCGATGAAGGGACGCTCCCCTAGGTCGGTGGAGCCTCCAACGGACGTTTCCGAAACTGACTAAGCCCAATAGCCTTCCAAGAACCACCTGTCCTGACAGAGAAGCAGCTTCATTTTTCACCAGGTTGTAGCTCGGTTCGCTCGTTCCAATGGGCCATGGGGAGGGTCCACCGTTTGGTTGGCCAAGGATGGAAACCTGAACAAGGCGACATCCACTCTGGGGTTCCAAGGCACGGGGCGTCGCGGTGGGCTGTGACAGCTCAGTAGGGGTCCGGACCCGAGAAACCATCCTGGCTGGTCCGGGACCGGGAAAGGCCTGTTTGGGTAACAAACATGATGGGGGTTTAACAAAACGTTTTGAAGGGCTAGGCATAAAAGCCGTTCATTTGCCTGAAGAGGCCTTATGGTGTCAGCACGAACCTTATGGTGTAGTTGGAAAGACGCGACCCGCTCACAGGCTTTAGAGATGGTCGCTGGGAAGCTCCAATGCGCGAGACTTTTCGTTGCGGCCCCTTTGCGTGCTGTGCAGGTAGCACTGAGCATATGACCATGATAGCAGAACAAGCTATGCACAGCGCAGCTGGGGGCTCATCGATCCTCATAGTAGCTGCGAAGAAATCGGGAACCTTGGCAATTGTTCAGTCGACTTGTGTTAACGCGAAGAAATCGGTCGACTTTGAAAGGACTTCATGAAAAATCGATGCAATGGGCAAGATTTAGTATGCCAAGTGTTTGAACAACCCCTTTGGCCTATCCCATATGTACCACTAGTTCGCGTCCCAGTTCAGGTCTCTCAACCTTTTTCCCTACAGGCCCTACAGCCTGCAACGTCCAGTCTGACCCAGTAATTGCTGGTCCTAAAAACCTCCTGGAGTAGTGCCTTTATATGACCACCTCCGAGGTCTTTGACCAGTAACTAGGGTTTTGTTGCTTCATGCCACACCCGGACCATCTGGTGGCTTTTCTTCGGCGACGAGCAGCCCGGGCACCTGAGCGGCCCTGGCCCCTGGCGCTTTTCAGGTTGGCCCTGGCAAGCCCGGTACACGCGTTTTCGGCGGCTCAAACAAGAGAGAAACAATGGGGGCCAGCCTTAGGAATTCAGGTGGGGTACTGAGCCCCCCCCCTCCCCCTAAGGTCCCATGAGAAACAGCTCAGTCAATGAGAACAGCTCAGTCGAATGAGACATCGCACGCCGCATTGGGGTCTTCAGCGATCGGCGCTGATCCACTGGACTTAGGGTTCGAAGCCTGGTGCACGCCGCATTTGTTGGGGGGATGGTAGATGAAACTGCGGTCAATGCTTAAGTAAACTTAAGTCGTCTTGGCCTTTGTGTTGGGCATAGACAATTACATAATGCATCAGCTTTGTCCTTTTGCTGATTCCCGGAGCGGCGCCAAGGAGAGTTGTTCGCTTGCGAATGGTCGATGTGTGACTTGGGCCAGTGCAAACTTGGGCGTAAGCTATTGAACACTGAGGTTCTCATCCCAACAGCATTGGTGTTGTACCTTTGTGAGTTTATTGCATACGTACCATCAAGCACCTCCTTTTGGAGCCACCCTGTAGTCTTCTCCTAAAAACAGGGGGAAGGTCGGAGAGGATGCCAGCTGAGCAGGTGGGAGTTGTTTGGGCACGGGGCACGGATCACGATCACCCCGAATCACCACCCTCCTGTCCTGGCGCCACAGGCCTCCGTTGAATTGACTCCTATCGTAGGATTTTGTTTTTTCTTGGTCGGGCAGACACGTTGAAACAGGTTACTCGACTGGACTCGTAGGGAATCGAACGTTGAAGTTCTACGTGGGAACTTGACAGTCCAAGCTAGGGTGCATCCAAATCCCATTACCAGCAACAGTCGCTAAAAGATCATTACCATATTTGATAATAAAGGCCAAACAACCAACCATCATCATCCACTGGGCCCAAGTTGAAGCCTTTTTCATGTCAAGTTAGGCGGTCGGGTTTTCTGAATCTCACTCTAGGTCTCACCCTTTAGCTCAGATTCCATTAGACTTAGGGCGCTCCTTAGCCAAGGTGAGTAGAGAAAGAAACAACTTGCAGCATCAGAATGGGTCTGGGATGGTTTGGGTCCTACAGTCCTACAGTGAACCCCTGTCAACCAATATAAACCAACAGTTTGGACCAAACACCGTTCGGAATGGCCGATCCAGAGCGCATCGGTCGATCCCAGGCACAAACCAACACCCAACGCTGGGTTGGTCGTACCACGCTGGCATGCTTAGAGATGTTTCCAATGAGATGCTTGCCTGGGTTGGTCGTACCCGAGTTGCCAGCCCCATCACAGACCACAATGATATTACAAGGCCAAGGACGCTACTAGGAGCAAAGGGCGTCGCTACTAGGAGCAAGGGCCTTACTACTAGGAACAAGAAGCTAGTAGAAACGAAAAGAAGCAATTAGAATGCCCCAAGTGAGAGACTGACAGGAATGCCCCAAACGTGGTGGATCGGGTGGACCATCCGCAACAAAAGAACCACGTCTCCATCAGCCTAAACCAATGCCGGCCCTTGGGATGCACTACATTGGTTTGGACAATCCCCGGATCCCTTTCGCGCCTTGTGGGCCTCTAAGAAGTGGACATAGATAATCTGCAGGCCTCCTAGAAGCTATGATTTGGTTTGTAGATCCCGGACATATACTGCACCACATCTTTGCCCTTTAATTGATCTGGTATATCTTGTGATAAACACTGCATCTCCACCCGGGCGAATCAATCGAGTGGAGAGAGTGGGCTGTGTTTTGTTTTCTTACTTCCCACTCGTCATTGTCCGGGTAACCGGGTAATTATCCGGTAATTAGTCACCGGGTATCAAGAAATTACATGTTTTGTTCAAACGTGTTGTGCATATGAAAATGCCATGCAGCATGTGTTTGGTCCTCCGTATTGCCTTTTTGGGCGTCAAACATGTTTGCTGCCAAGTGCACGCGGAAAAGGCCACTGGTCTCTTATATGCGGCCCATGATGATATGCACACACCAATGTACAACTGTTCGCAACTGAGAAACATGTTGAAATGTCCTGCGGTCAAGAGGAGGGAAGAGGACATCTCTAATGTTTATACAGCCCTCCACACGGGAGAGATCGGATATCCGCCAGGCCGGGCCCATCAGGCCAGTCCGTAACCTGCGAAAAAGACGGTCCAATTCGAGGACGACGTCGACCCCACACGAAGCCACTCGTGGTGGTCGGGACCACCAGCCTGGAACTTCGACCGCCAGAGCCGACGGAGGATCTCGTTCTTCGATCTCTTGAAGTCTGCGGAGGATGATCTTAGATACTCACGACTTTGCTCCGATTCCTGGGCGGAACGGGATGGGAGACCACACACGGAGGCGGAGAGGAAAACGGGCGGAATTGGAGAGAGATCTTTGGGCCAGTGGTGGGGTGCTGGGGTGGTGCACCTGGCCCAAGTATCACAGGCAACTCATGGTTTATCCCCCAACGATATTTAAGAGCAGGAGTCAGGGGAACCAGCAAGAGATGAGATGCAGGTGTCAACCATAGAACGATGAGTGACACTGCAGTCATACAAAAGATCACAAAACGATACAAGACGACAAAAGATGTGGGATCACAACCCTCAGCCTGGTTGACTCCGTTGAAAATGAACCGAAAGCAGGGATGTCAATCTGCAGGGCTTTTGGAGTTTCCTTTCTTCAAGGATTCGCATTCTATGTGAGTACTTGCTCATTTTTTACGAGTCCTTGGGTTTAGAAAGGTTTAACACCCTTTCAGGGGCGGGACGATCTCCCAAAGGGTGATTTTTTACAGGTCAGTATATATTACGTTGACAGAAATGGAGCCCCTAGGTCTCCAAACAGTTCCATTTCGAAGGTGGTTTGGGGTGGGGTTAGGGGGTTTAACCACCTTTTTGAGGATGCGCTTGGAACCCTAGGGTGTACACCTGGGTCAGTTTGGCTTTGGCGGCATGAGTGTTCAGCATGGAGCCTGCCACCGGTGGCAGTCGTCGATTCTCGAGAGCTCGCTGGAACCGCCTTTCCGAGGACTGGGCCCAACGGGTGCGCTCGCTCGTCTCACACTCGCTGCGGTCCATTTCTGCAGATCTCGACCAAGCGGCCGAGATGATGTGGAAGGGTGTCTTGGCACATGGGGAAGTCCTTAGGGACAGGTTGTTTCATGTGTTTTTCTTCATCTGAGCCCTTCCAAAACGCCTCTCCCATCTGTACCACTCGTTTCGTCCGAAAAGGATGTTTCTCAACGTTTCTCAGCTACCCCACTCCGGTCTCGGGGTCCCACTCTACGACCGGTCCCTCAACCTCGAAACGCCCGCGTTCAACGGACGGTGACGGAGAGCAAGGGACTGGCGACGAACACGAACGCTTTCTAGAGGTTGTTGTAGAACATGGAAATGACGAAGCGTACCATGTCTGTGCAAGTCATGGCGGTGTTGAGAAAAGCAAATGGTGGAAGTAATGTGTCAACCACGAATGGATTCATGATATTCATTGCTCAAGCCAAACAAGTGAACTTGTGCACAGAATTAGATCTGTGGGAACTAGTTGGGCCAGGGATCATAGACACCAGCCGGGTCTCTACCGGTCTTAAGTGCAATAGGAAGTTCTGTGTTGAAGAGATCAATTTGATTCAATTTGTCTTTGTGAGATCTTTGTGAAGTCCGGAACTTGGAACAGTGCATTTGCCACTGGAAGGGCAAACGGGGTTTCCAGGTCAAAAGGCGGATTGGAGGGAAATATCAATATATATGCAAGATTTGCATATGGAAAGGTGGGTCGATTTGCAATACGATACTTATGTGTTGGTGCGAATCCTAGCCTAGACAGCAAAGAAGAACAACCAGTATGCTCCATTGGCTCCATGTCTTATTTTGCGCTTGCACAATGAAGGGATTGGATATGTTTCACCACCAGTCTGAGAGCTTGACCTTCAGTCACTGGGATATGATAGATTGTTAGATCGTGGTGGCAACGATCTCGGGTGCTTCATATGCAAATGCTCTATATACTCTGACCCGGCATTCGAATGTGCCTGAAATGACCTGTGAGCTGAAAGGCAAGAGCTGCAAGTTCTGCCCAGGAATCGTTGGGGTCATGAGTCAAAACTCACCAGTAGGCCGTGGGCCTTTGGGGGGCCAAGTGAACAAGGCACAACAAAATTCCACATATCACTTGCAAAAACCGCGGCCCTAAAGGCAGGACTTGAAAACGTAAGGCGGGGGGAGATCATCTTGGTTCAGCACGTTGAATGGTTGTTCATTCTAGCTAACCCATTTAATGAGTCCCAAACTAGGGCGAACTCACTTCGTGGAAGAGGGAAGGTGAGGACGGGACTGTCCAAACACCAGGTGTTGGAACTCTTGTGATGTGTGGGGAGCAGTACCTTTTGCGGTGCTGCCTCCGCGCAGGCCCCGCTGGAGTTGATTGCATCTCGAGAACAGTCAATAGATGAGAGATAACATGAGGTTGAACATGACTTCAATACAGCTAATTAGGTCATTAGCATAAACATGAACCATTTACAGACCAGGTTCTTTCCCAACTGAAGACCAACAGACCTGCCGGAATATGTGGGCCCTGTGCCGAGTCGCAGACTTAGCACGCAGCGTACCATTGCCGCGTGCTCGGTGTGCGCGTGCTGCCCGCGGAGCGAGGTGAACTTCGCAAGGAGATCCAGCCCAAGTCTGGTGGGAAGTCTTTAGAGACTCGGTGTTTTTGCTGACAGGAGAGCCTGCACACGACGCTGGCACTTCCTCCGGGTGAATCAATCGATATGTTTGTTTTTGTTGGTTTCTTCAGCGGCTACGGTCATGCTTTTAGAGCATCCCCTTTTTTTTCCATGTTCTAAAAAACAATAGCATGGGTATATGGGGTTGCCCTGGGCCTTTTGGAGAAGTGTGTTGACCTGGTGACCTGCGGATCTGAATTGAGTAATGTGTTTTTTTTCCTCACGTGAGAAAAAATCATTACTCAATTCAGGTTTATGGGTCTAATCCCCTTCCAGGAGAAGATGAACACGCAAATCCGGCGTGACGTGACAGTTTCGTTCCCAGGCACCGGTTCATGCAGGAATCTGGGCTTAAATCCTGTTGTACCTGGGTCACTTCATGTATACCTGGGTAATATGCCTTTATGCCGCCTACAAGTAGGTTGGAGGCCATTGCTAGTAGGTTGGAGGCCATCGCTAGTAGAAACAAAGAAAAAAGAGGAAGAAAGGTTTCTTTCTCACGCTTTGGATCTGCCCTTGGGAAGACTGAGCCAGTCCAGGGACTTGAGACAGATCAGCCAGGGACCTGCTATCCACTGGGAGGTCGGCTTGCCCCGAAACTCACATCCACAACAATGCCCGGAACTCATGGTGATTGACTCTCCGAGTCATAAAATGGAAGTGGCACACCACCTGTTTGATATTCTGAAAACGGTTGTCCAAGGCTCATCCGATCCACTTCGGTCTTCCATGCGTGTGATGAAGACCGAAGCGCACCAGCAGTTCCAAGGGGTGCCGAACGAACGGAGGATAGGCGTGCTCATTCACTCACTTGGGCCACTTGGGGACTAAAATTCTAAAAGCCATTCCTTTGGAACTGCTGGTGTTGTCACAAAGCCACAGCGCACAAAGCCACAACACACAAAGCCACAGCACACAACCACAACACACAACCACAAAGACACATCCACAGCACGCAACCACAACACACAAGCACACAGACACATCCACATTTCACACCAGGTGTCCAACTGACATTTTTGTTTATCGTTTGCCAGCATCTCCTGACAAGGGGCACGCCGGCATGATGTGGTATTTTTCAATATCCCTTTCATGTTTGCTTCAGGTGTCCAACTGTCCTGTTTGTTTCCTGTTTCACAGCATCTCCTGACAGGCGGCATGCCGGCATGATTTGGCATGTGTTGGTTGCTGAAAGCTTTTGATGTCTGGTTCAGGTGTCCAACTGATCTGTGCATTTTCGGCCTGCAAGCCGATGACAGGCGCAATGACAATACCAACATTTTGTTCCGGAAAATTAAGTGCGGCCTGATTACCTGCTTTACGTTCATGTTTAGTGGATTGAAATGTCATGGTGGGGATCTTTCGAAGTTTTGTTTGCTTCGTCAAGCTCAGGAGGTCGACGCATGTTCCATTTGGAGTCGAAGCACCGCATCCACCTTGACGAGCAGAAGCTCACGTTCCACGTTGCAAGAACGACCTGTTGGCACCTTCCATTTTGCGGCTTTAGTCCAAGATGCGCCACCTGGCATAGCCAAAACGCATGCGTTTGGAGGAGGTGCAACTGTTAGGAGGATTTGGGGATAGCCGATGTGGTGATGTGGTGAGATCCAACCTAAGGGCAAGAGGTGTTTCGGTCAATACGACTGGTTGATGCCTTGGTGATCCCTGGTGATCTCATCCATATTGCTGACCTTCACGGCCCTCTTCCAGTGGAACGGCTGGAGGCGGAACATCTGGTGGTTCGCTCAGGTCTGTGAATTGAAACATTCCACTTCTTTGTTTCAGCTGTTCTTGGAGTTGTTTTGCCATTTGTTGGAGTCTTGTTTCATCACTTGTCTGAGTGAACTGGTGACGGGACTGGAATTCTCGGAGAGACACTGGTCGCATATTTTCTCGCTGGCTGTACGAATTAGTCGATTCATTTGCGTATTATGGTTCGACTTTCATGCATGATGACTTGACATGGTCCTACCCATCTCCCTTTTTCAAGCATATTTGGTGATTTTCGTTTATGCCAAAGCATGCAAAGTGTATCTCTTCCAAGAGTTCGCATCACTGCGGGGTCAAAACGATCCTTCAACAGCCAAAAAAATGATCCAACATTTAGCCTAAACTGCTCTAAGGAGTGCAACGTCCCTTTCGAGATTATCAGCCTTTTGTGTAGAGAGAGTCACTAATTTCCAAGGCAGGGTGTGGAGCACGCTGATGGTGCCAGCCATGCGGATGCTTCGGCCAACAAGCGCCTCTGCCGGCGTGACAAGCACAGCGAAGATACAGGAATGGAGCCACTTGGTTGCAGGCGGCAGTTTGTTTCTGCTTTTCTATAGTCAAAAACTGTAACTGTTATGAGGTTTGTTGACCCTCGCATGAACAGGCGTAAAAAGCCATGTATTTGCAACACCCAGAATGGTGGGTGGGATGCTAACCTTCAAACAAGGAATATCTAGGCTGCATGATGGATGGTTGTTGCTGATGTCCAAGAGAAAGATGTGGAACCATGCGCCAAAGACCCTGTTTGGGATCTAGAAAAGTTAAAAAAAGAATAAGTTTATGATCACTCAAATTTGGGGACCAATCTCCGAGACATCTCCCTCTTCAGCACGGACCCAGAAATCCGGAAACTGCTCCACGGTTCACCATTCGTCGCCGGACGCGCCCCTCCCAGGTCCACGGGCGACGGATCCGACGCGCTTTTCAATGCGCCGGATCCGGGCCAACACGTGAATCGCGCGGTGCTCAGGTGCCGCGGTTGGTGCGTCGGTTGGACGCCGACCGAAGGGGCCTGCGCTGCGTCCCAAGCGGCATGGGGGGCAGCCAAGTGTCCAGTGGACAAGTCGATTTGACGAAGTACAGGAAGACTGCGGGCCACCCGCCACCCCATTAATCAAAAACAAGTGTTTATGTTTTGATTGGGCCTCACTGGGACTCCCAGCACCATCTTTGAGGTGAGGACTCAGAGTCGGTGATGCATCGCGACGTCAAACAGGCGTCAAACACCCAAACAGATCCTGATAATTCGTATATATATATATATGGTGTCGGATGTTGCACATCATCCCACGTCACATCACCCACCGTAATTTGTTCATTGACTGTTCTTCCACCCTCTACCTAGTGGCCACATGTCTTTGTCAGAGATTCCGGAGATTGGTTTGTGTTCGTTTGCGTTTGGTCGATGATGTTGCCCCAATCATTTGGTGACTTTGTTTTGCTTGCTTGACTGGCTTGATTCGTGTTTCGAAGTGGGATGACGTGCAGCGCTCCCAAGATCTGGCTATGGGCCGCTTCATATATGAAATCATGAATGCTCTGAAATGGCTTTGCAATCCAAATGTCAGTTTTCTCCATCATGAATCATGAGTTTACGTTAATTCATGCGTTGAGAGAAGATGGCACGTGGTTGATATGGACCCCTATCAGACATCGGCTGAGGGTTGTGGCATTTGCGACCAACAGTCATCCGCTCGGGACGGTCCACCAACGGCCAGATGACACCCCCTTGAGCGCTCAGATGGTTGGTGTTGGCGCGGCAGGAACATGAAGATTCCCTTTGTTGTGGCAACACCAACGGTGCAGGGCTTTCCCATAGCTCTACGTTCCTCTGGCTTTGAGGAGCGTGGCACATGAGTCCTGCTTCGTGTGGCGTCCCAACCTTCCTGCTGAGTCGTGTGAGTGCTTTTTGTTCATAGACACTCCTTGTATGGGGGGTACATTGGCCCCTGAAGCCAGTGTAGGTAACCAGAGATCTGTGGAACTGTGGTATACATCGAGTGCGAACGTAGTTGAATATCGGCGTCTAGTCACCAGTCTTGCGCTGACTAGAAGTACTCACCAGTCTTGATCGTGTGCGACCTTTTCTCACGGAACTGGTGGTGGGAGAGTTCCGAATCAGGACTTGCAGGGACCTTCCATTCAAGTCGCTTGGCTTTCTCAGTTCAGGCCCTATTTGGAGGTGTTCAAGCCCGAACAAAACTGCACTATTTACCAAGACGTTTGCCATACAAACAAACACAATGCAAACATCAATGTTATGTGACCATTGTCCCTCGTTGCCTATTGCATGACATGCTTTGGATTGCTTTGGTGTTGTTTGACCACGTTTAGCCCCCCAAACATGGCCTGAAAAGCACGACCACGTTCTCATTCCCGTGACCAAACATGTTTGCCCCGATGGTTTTTTCATGTTTTTTCCGGTTCTTCATCCGGTTCTTCATCCGGTTCTAAGGTGAAGAAGGGCTCCGACGCGCGGCAAGTCCTGAAGCCCTCCAGTCCCAAGGATTTGCCTCGTTGGAACGCCTTCTTCGACTCGGCCGCCTGAGCCGAGGATCCTGCGGGGCATGTCGGTGGCCGAAGGATCGGGGCCGTTGGTGGTGTGAACGATGACCGGAGCAGGTGTGAAGGTATAGGTCATACAGGTCATATAAGTGGTCATATACTTTATCAAGATTTTATAAGTATATACCCTAGAAATCCAAAGACTATTTTCGACACCACCCAAGTAAAGGAAGTTCCTTTTCGGATCACCTAGTCGGACCGTTTACAAGATGGTCGACTGGACTCCCAGGGTATAGCTATCATATATCATGGAGCGATTGGGAGAGTCTGCCACTGGCGATTGGGAGTTTGTCTGAAGAAGAAGTGAGTAGGTCAAGGTTTCGGATCTTGTGTCGGTGCTGAAGGTGATGGCCCTCAACGGCGGACTCACGCCATTTGTTTTTCCCAAAGTGATCAATTTTTCGTGGTACCTACCAGTGTAGAACCCACAGGGCCATTTGACAATGGTGTGAGCCAGCTTTTTCGTGAATGACCTGCGGATCTAGTTCTGCACTTGGAGTTCTAGAACAAACTGGAGATAAGAATCTCCAAACTGGAGGGGATGATTGTCTGGCGAGTTCTCCAAAAGTGGCATGGGTATCAGTCCTGCCAATCGCCACCCATGTTGTTTTGGCGATTGGTAGGACCAATTGGTCTTCCTTTAAAACGGGTTATAGCCCTGCAAGCAGTAGGAGTAGTTGGAGTGCCTGGCATGTGGGCGCAGCAGTCGCCAAGGGCCCTAGCGCTCTAGTCTCCAGGCGTGGCCGAAGCCACTAGTAACGATGCTAATCAGCTACTAAGGGTATGAATCCTGGACACCCAAGAAGTTTGGTATTGGTTTTGGAGAAGCAGGTTTGTCCGGGTCTAGTGAGTTGGGAGGAGAGTTGGGAGGGGTTGCCTGGTAACTTTAGGACATCTATTCTCAGAAGATGGCCAAAACTCCAAGACCAGGCTCACACAGTGACAGTGAGATCAGTTCCAGCTACAACTCAGCTGTTTTCTTTCTGATAGCTCAGGGAGCTGCTGGCTCTTTCAAATTAGCCCCGAGATAAGGATTTTCCCTAGTATTTCAGAGTTACCTCCCCGTACCTCATTGAACTAGGATGGGGTGTTGTGTATGAAATCACACTAAGTCACTCATGTGAACCTGTAGATTGGGTGATGCCATTGCTTGAGCATCCATGACCTCAGGTCATGCAGGGCCAGTTCTTCCCCAACGAGGCCGAGTTTCAGGGTGAGGGTTTGCCACCGGCTCCGCACAACGAGTGGCCTCTGGCCAACGGCGAGCTCGCCTTCATACAGACCTACCATGGGAAGTTCGGGCCGCTCAGGTGCAAGGGTTCAGCCTTGAATGCTTCAAGTAGCGCATCGAAGCGGAGAGTGAATATGATGACCTCTAAGCAGAGTATATAAGAGTATAATAGATGTTGATGTGGGGTTCCCAACTGACACCAACAACCTCCAATACCCAACCTTGACGGATGTGTTGAATCATTGAACTCCGCAGCTTCTGAATGCTTTTGGACCCCTTTTTTTCTGCTCCGCCGTCTCCCCAAGATGGCACGGAGAAACCCCATGCTTGGGCAGTGTGGCCGGGAGGTCGTTTTGGGTGTGAAGCTCGTTGTCTCCGTTCGAGCTTGGCCCAAAGAGAGAGATTTGTGCGTTTGTTCACCGACATGAAGTTCTGCAGTTCACGAGATTTGGGATGCCCAACATGTCCGAGCCTTTGGGTTTCAGCCCATGAAACATGTGAACTGAGGAGAACTGAGAACATGGGATCAACATGGTAGGACATGTGTTTCATCCTGTTTTGGGATGCCCAACATGTCGCAGTTCCATGTGATGATTGATCATCTCTTGGAACTGCAGGAGTCCTTCCAGTTGTACGCACCCACCGAACCACTGCAGTCAGTGTCATCGAAGTTCGCTCGGAGTAACTTAAAGCGCTAAATTTGATTCCCTGACCAGACCGTGTCAATTTTGGTCTGCAAAGTCTGATTCTGGCGGGGAGTGGCCACAGCCGAGCTGTCACCACTTCAAACCCAAGTTTGCCTTTGCTAATCAAAGAGTCTTGGGTCACTAGGAGGGTGTAGTGTCATCGAGAGTCTACATTAGTAACGCCTCCTGAGAGTGAGGAACTACGTCTGTTCGTGGTTCCTGTCCCTCAAAGGAGTTCCGTCTGCGGACGGAGCACGTCTTAGCGGGTTTTTTCGGAGTGCGCAACGCGCTAAGGAACCCCATGCAATGCCTGGCAGCTTGCCGGCACCGCGATCTGGTGGGACATGTAGGATGTCACCTCCCGTGTCCCCGCAGTCCCACGACTGGTGGGACTGGCATATGTATACCTACATTGGGGTGGTTGATTTCAGGGGCCCATTTCAGGGGTCAATGTATGTGAATATTCTATACATGGAGTGTTTGGGTACTGTTTGAAGAATGCACCGAAACCCGCCGATTATCGGTGAGCCTTGGAACGTGTTCACGTGTTCAGTGCGCAACGTGTTGCTTCGCAAGGTGTTCATAGCGTTCAGTACTCAGGACCAGTGCAGAAATGTGGTTGACTTGACTTGGAGCAGGATTCAGAGTGATCACATCACTAAATCACCGAACGATCACAAACCTTCGGCAGCTGTGCAACCTCTCGAGTGTTTGAGGGCCTGAGAGCCTAAAGCAGCAGAGGATGGACATATTTGTTATATATGTCCAATGCATTACTAAAGGGCATTGTGCTTTCTATTTGCATCTAAATCTATTCACTTTGCTTCATGTTGCTTCTATTCTGTGTGTTTGTTTGTTTTGCAGTTTTATCCCGCCGTGGTTAGTAGGCTTTGCTTTGCTGGAGCCCCCTTTGTAGGCGCTTTCTTATGGCCACATCAAATTAAGTCATACAACTGAAAAGGTCTTGTCAACCCATGATCTCTTACTACTACTACTACTACTACTAGCAAATAGCTACTAGTAACAAAGGGCATCGCTACTGGTAGCAAGGACGCCACTAGTAGCTCCTGGCCTTACTGCTAGTAGCAAATAGCTACTAGTAACTAAAAATCACCAGGTCACCTTTTCTGTTTGCCGCCTCGTACGGTGATCAGGCTTAGCCTGGCTTGGTCCAGAAGGTCCTGGTACGCACTCTGCCTGTGTGGGCCGCGCCAGGTATATCTCAAGCATTTGGAGTTGGACGACGTCCCTTATCTCCTGGCTCTCCATGCATATGTACCCAGTGATGCCGAGCAGGATAGTAGCGTTGATGGACTCTTCTACAGGGTCTCAGCCCGAGTAGATGTTGCTTGGCTGACAAAGGATGACTTGAGGCGGCGGACGTTGCTCTGATGTGATGTCCCCTTTAATGCTCCAAGACCAAAAAAGATGTTTTATCATGTTTTATCAAGCTCGATCCCCGCAAATCAACGGTGGGCTGACTCATCCTTGGTTTAGCATTGAGGAGTCAACTCCTACTTCTGTCTCTTTCTGTGACATTCACTTGTGCACCAGCCTGAGTGATTGGTTTGCGAGGGTTAGACAGGGGAGCTTGTCCAACGACAGGGTGTAACTTGAACCGTTCCGGGTGTGCACTTGGCGTTCTCATGTTCCACTTCGGTGACTGGAAGGCACGTATGCCATGCGTATATAGTGCCCCACGGTTTTTGCCGCACCCAGATTCACCAATTCGCCACTGACTTGGAATGCTTTTGGATGCTTATAGTATACCCTCAAGTACTTCGGGTCTACTTAGGGTAGTTGCAGGTATCTTATAGTTACAGCTGTTAGATAGATTCCACGATCAAAAAGTGCGTGTAGTGCTGCAGCCGCGGCGTCCAGCGGGTGCATCTCCTCGCTTTGCTTTGCTTTGCTTTGGTTTGCCACAAGCGGCGCGCCAATGGGCTCAGGAGGTGATCTACCAAATGGCATCGGAATTCATGTACTTCGCGCCGATCAGGAGACAGGGGAAGTACCATTCGATGTGAGAGTCATTTTTCGACCCGCGAAGAAGCTTAGCCTGGTCAAGCATAGTTCAAATAGCCTAGGCTTCACCAGGGCGGGCGTTGTTTCGGTGGGATGCCGCTCGAGGGAAAATGGCGGAAGCTGGTGAGTGAGTTCTCAATGCGTTCGTTGCTTTTCGGTAGGTATTGTTTTCCAGCACAGGCACTGTATTGTTGCAACATGTTGCAAAGAAACAGTCAAGCTCGCCAGTTTCTCCGCCCAAGTTTTGCCATGGTCAAACTGCCAAAAGGACGTGACTAAAAGACATTTGTACCATTATTTATCAATTGTTCAAGCAATTATGCATATAGGTCTAAGTGCTTAGCACATCCACCGAGTGCGGCCTCTCACCAGCCAAAGATACTGGCAGTGTTCGGCAAGTTCCGCGGTGCCATCGAGCACCCTGAGATCACCTGGAACCCTAAGGAGCCACATTCGACCAAATCATCATCCAATCTTACTACGTTCTGTGCTTTTCGCCGACATCGGTCGACCTTTGCTCTGTCTTGGGCCACTGGCCCCAAGACAAGCGGCACACGCACCTGAAGGAGGGCCGAAAGGACGAAAAGCCGAGTTCGGACCGTTCAGACCGTGTATATCCTGCCGATCCGCACCTCAGTCGATCCAGCCGATGCACCAGCACCTCACAGTCCTTCGGGGGGGGCACCTGATGACAACCTGGTCCTCCTTTCGGGCGTGTGCGCGTTCCACGGTGAGAAACCTCATGGGTGCCTTTTGTAGTTTCAGCCACGGACTGGCACAGGGCAGGGGCCCAGGCGACGGGGCAGTCCGATTCATGAAGGAGTTGACACATGTTATGAAGCACAAACTACGTGATTCCTTTTGCGCTTTTACTTGTAACTGACTATGGGGATGTGGTCGGTTTCCCCAATTCTTTCAAAAAACATCAAAAAACATCCATCATCCGTTTTCAAGTCACAGGAAGGAAAGTCAGAGAAGACACTCCCCTGCATACATCATCTTGATTGACCAAAATGTGCTTGTTGACCCGCACAAAGACATGCAATGCATCCAAAACAGTTAGACTTGCACAATCTTGCACATGTTTCAAAGCCTACTAGGTCCCGAATGATGTCGATACCACACTGTGGAATTCACCCTGTGCTGTTAGGTACTCGCAGCTTAGTGGTAAACTCAAGGATTCATGGACTGTAAGGGAGGGTATACGACCCCTCATCGTTCGGGGTTGCGCGCACTAGAGCGCGTACTTTGGCGAAACTGGACCGACGGACCGGCAGAACCTTTACCAGCCATACCATCAACAGGCACGATTGCTGACTTAGATGACACCATGCCCAGCTCAGATCAAAGTTGAACCTTGGTGGTGATGCCAGCTACTTTGAGCCCATGATGCCCGATCAACGTCGGTGTAAAACATCTCACCATATGTATGTGGATGGGGCCCTTCAGTTTTCGGAGAGTGCTCAACATGAATGATTCATCAAATTTACTGCGCACGCTTTGTTGTTTGCCTCCTGCAGTCCAGTGTGACATCGTCGGAAAGTGGGCGATGATGGCAGCCGCTGTGTTTAAAACGGAAGCGTTCTAATATACATGACGTTCCGCGTGAAAAAAGCCTGGAGCATTTGGAGCGCCGACCTGGACGGAAGACTGGGTTTTCCAGTCTTCCGGGGTCCTTGTGTGTGGCAGATGGGGGTGGGGTTGGGGGGTCTAACCACCTGAGGAGATGGTTGGAGCCCTAGGGTTTGTTCGATCCTCCATCTCGAGGGCATTGAGCGTTTCCTTGTTTTGTGGCTAGACCGATCGTGGACTTTGGGAACCAAGTTGGCACGATGCGGTCGGCCAACTCGTTGGCACGAAAAACAAAGACTTCGGTTTGATGAAGAGACGACTGTTCGAACCTGAAGTCTCAAGAATTTCCAGGACAACTGATGGAGTCAGACGGAGACGCCGCTTCTGAGCTGGGCTTCTGAAACACCATGCTGTACCCAGCTTTCTCCCCAGGTATAGCGAAAACCCATGCACCCCGAACTTCAAGTGTTGTTCCCTTTAGCACCCTTTCAAGAGTTGTGTCTAAAATCATCTAAACTTCAATCGTGTTGACGTGTTGTTGCTAAGGTTCGCGAGGAGTTTCGAGAGGGGTGCACGTCCAAGTTTGTCTCTAGGGACGTCTATTGAATGGGTAATCATAATGATTTCCAGTCTTGCTCATGTTGAACCGTCCATATCTAATTGAATGGAAATTGTATCATATTCCCTTGTTCTCCCCTCTCACTCTCTCTCTCTCTCTTTCTCTCTGCCTCTGCCTGCCTGCCTCCCTCCCTGCCTGCCTCCCTGCCTCCCTGCTTCTCACTCTCTCTCTCTCTCTCTCTCAATTCACCGTTTGTGACCACATATATTGAAAACAAACAAACACTATGCCACTAGACTCGGTCAGTGAACTACCCAACAGGTTGGAGACTCTGTGCGATCCCTTAAAACATTTCGGGGAGGTTCTCCCATCGACCCTCCAAAGTACCAAATGGATGAACCTGGCGCATGATCCTATCAAAAGCACATTTAAAGAAAAAGGTTTAAAAACAAACAACAGATCCCAGACAAAACCCAGACCATTGGGGCCAAGAACACCAAACGTTCAGGATCGTGGTTTGGTGGTTTGTTTCGGGTTCAGCTGAGTCTACCAGTCGTTGGGCCCACTCTAGCCTTGCTCAGACCCCAAACCCTGAACCCGAATTTGGAGTTTGGGGATTCGAATTCATGGAGGGATCCGATGACCGGCCACGGAGAACCCCACGATGACCAGTCGGCAGCGTGGGGAATTGTCCCGAAAGAGACCGGCGAAGTGTGGCATTCCACCTCGGAACACTCCATGTATGGAATGTATGCATACAGTGAACCCTTTCAACCATCCCAATGGTGGCAAAGATGCCAGTTCCATGAAGTGTTTGCATGGGCATCAGTGCATGGATTGGGTTCCATGATCTCAGTGCACTGCAGTTCCTGCAGTATCTTGGGAGGCAGAGGCTCCAGGACGACCCCTCCCACACCCGAAGGACGACTGATGGAATGAGCATTACTATATACGTCTAGTACATTGGGTGGTGCCAGGGTGTCAATGTAGGCAATATACTACATACATGGAGTGTTTGGAATTAGATCCAGCCACTCAGGACCCGAGCATCCTACAATTCCTCGCGTTGCCGTTTCTGAGGCGGCGAGCCTTGGACACCACGTGAAGGCCGGCGCCGCTGGTTACAAGCCCCATGTGCTCGCTCCCGGTGGGCTGGCGCCGCCCAAATCATTCAACCCGTGGATTGCATGCTACACCATTAAGTGTAGCTTGTGATGTGTCATCCCTGCCCTCGAACACCAGGGGATGTGTAGCCGGTGCGTCCGCCTCAATACGCGGCCGATTCAAGGTGTGGGAGGATGAGGACCTCATCGGATAAGCGGTCACATCATTTCACCTCATAGTTCTTTTGTTCGCGAGAGGTGTCCGTGGAACAGATGAACAACACGTAGAACATGGCAACTGGACGACCAGTGCCGCCTACACCGCTCAGTCAGAGAAAAGAGAAGAACGGTGACTGCAATGAGAAGACCACCAGCCCCTAAGCAGAGGCCAAGATGGTTGCTTTATGTTGCTTTTGGATGCCTTTGTTGTGGGGTGCAGTGCATGGGGATCAGCAATTCGCGGCAATGGTTCAACCTGTCCTCCCCACCCTTTTAGCTCCAAAACCGCCTCACAGATCACGGAGATCCTTGTCCAAAAAATGACACGTACCCAAACTCTCCATGTAATTGGGTCAATATGACCTAATTAACGTCATGCACATCCCCCACCAAAACCACCCAAATGATCCTAAGCGGTCATATATGTTGCATACATGCAGTGCCTGGAATAGGAACTGTTCGGCCGTTAGGATGCAAAGACCCTTCCATCCAGCGCGCAGGAAGCCACCGGCTGGGCGCGTCTCTATGCCACTCGGTGGAATGATGCCTGGGATGGATCCAGGAGCGGAAAAGAGGTTCCCTTCAACGATCGCCGCTCGCCGCTGCCATGGTTCACTTCGCGATTGCCCCAATCGCGTGGAAGGTTCATTCGTCTTATAAGACGACCAATGTCCCCCTGCGCCGAAAACAATCCAACCAAAATAAGACCAAGACCTAACAGTAGGTTTCCACTAATTCGCAGTGTTGACTGCATTGCTTTTTGCAAACAAGTTGAAACTCTTTGATCTCTCGGTCGACTGTTCCATTGACTCATCCGGCGGGCGGGTATGATTCTGCCAAGTATGCCAGGCCTGGCACCAACACCTGCCAAGTAGTTGGAGGTTAGTTGGCACTCATGTTCAAGGTTAATGTGTTTACACGGCGGTGGTTACATGGTGAGAATCCAAGGCCCGGTCACGAGACACTTCGAAAACCGAGGCCAGCCACTATTTTTGCATCAGCTGTTTGGCCGTGTTGGCCCAGCTGGGCCGTCAGATGCCCCTGGTGCTCTTCGAGGCGGAGAGCCGAGCGCCGTTGAAAGGAGAAGAAGCTCGTTTGGTCCCCAAAGGAGTCGAAGAAGGACATCGACGCCCCCATGACTGCCAGTCCCTCCAACAGGTCGTTGAGGCCCAAGGGCCCTTTCTGAGCTGTCAATTGGTGACCTGTTGGAGAGTCATGGTGCATCAACCGGCCAGGCACAAGAGACTTGGGCATGAGAGACACTTTTGGGGAGACACGGACGCATTCAAAGCTTATAGAAAAGCTTAGCCTTCTCTTTTGTGAGGATACTGAATATACTGAATGGGTCAATTGTTCCGCGGACCTATTTTGGGTGGCAATGGATGTGGATCACTTCCCTGCTTCACACCGCACGCCGCACACCCAACTTTGGGAAGATGAGCAGGGCCGATCTAGTGATGACACACCAAGGAGAGGTTGAGAGACCTTCAGAATGTTGGAATGGACTTTTGCAGGCGGTGCAACGTCTTTGTACGTCCTTTCCACCCGTTTCCACCCGATTGCAGTTCCTTGCTGTTAACGGGTTTCCTCGTGAAAACAAGGGAGCAGTTCCTGTTTCCATTTGTTTCCCATCTCTCGTTTGATCGCGTCAGGTCAGTGAGTGGTGGTTGTATGTTGTGTGTGTCACGACCTGTCCATTTCTACAACCCATCAGAAGCTTTTCTTGATGTTCTTTGTCTCACCCCACGCTCCTTCAGGTGGGATGTGATGACGTCAGATGCCCCAAGGGAGCTTAGGGTCTGCGCAGACATGTGGACATATATATATATATAATATAGGTCTGGGCAGACATGCAGGACATCCCGAAACTTGGCACCAAGATCTTCCAACCAAGTCCCTTCCGACGGTTCTTGCTCTTTTGGGAGGCAAGAAGTCAGAGCCCAGTCGAGTGATTTGTGAGATCCTTTCGTTGGTCCGAGCATGCATGAACGGAAAACAGACACCCAGGGCCAGCCTAGGCCTAGGGGAAAGAACGAAGCGCACAGTGACTTGGGTTCCGGACACTCAAGAAAGTTCTTTGGAAGTGCGGCCCTCAACGAAATGGGGACAGCACTTACTATTGAATCTATTGAATCCTTTAATTGGTGTCCTTCCTTTGACCATTGCACTCATGCTTTTGACCAACCAAAGAACTTGTACATATCTTAGGGGTCAGGGCCGGAGAGGCTAAGATGTTGTTTAACCTGAGTTTATTTGATCAGCATTGACCACCTGCTACCTTGCAAGACCAGGGACGGGCTACCTTGTTTGGGAACGCCGGTCTGTCACATCTGACCAGCGCAATCTCCACCTGTGAGGGTCCCTTTCAATCGGAGACAAGGAAGCAAGTTTGGTCAACTCCAGTAGCTGACCCCGGATTCTCTTTCTTGCTGACTCGATTCCACGAGCTTCGAGACTCGGACGGTTTCAGACATGACCTGCTTGGTCTTGGCCGATGTGTGGAGAGCTCCTTGTGAATCTCTTGCCTTTCTAAGAAGCTGTTTTCAAGAAGACCTACTAGCGGCCTCCAACCTAAGAGCGATGGCCTCCAACCAAGTCGACCCTCCTCACGTACTACGTCGCACGACTTCAGGCCTGGAAAAGCGGGTGACCTCAGGCGGTTTGGTCACTGGACCAGTCGGAGGCGGCGCTGGGCTACCTCGGTCAACGTGACGCGTACGCGTTACATGTACGCAGCGGGGCTGATCGCGCTGTCATCGGTGCCCAGATCACTTGAAATGCCCTGAAGCTCCAACTACCTCCGCTTCGAAGGTGGGAGGTCCACCTACCTTCTGAGGATGTGGCTGGAGCCCTCGGGATATGGGTGAGATCTAAGATCGGGACCTCCAAAAGATACCCTGGAAGAAGGGAAATAGACCGAAAACATTGGTTGGGGGTCACATGAAGTATTTTTATACGCAGTATACATATTCCAGAGCACAGCTAAGTTCTTTTTCTTGATCGACTTCGTGGAGCTTCCGAAGGGGGGCTGTCACAAGGGCTTGCCTTGCTCCACACCTTACAAGATCATTTGCTTTCAACGGCTATGTATAATTATATATATAGTGACTGTATATATATAATATATATGGTTCTATATATAGTTATATATTATATACACTCCCCCGCAGATATAGTAGGTTGAACCTGAGCACAGAAAACCTGGAAACAAACGTGGCAGCTCCACCGGTTAAGAATGCCATCAGATCCTGGCAGTTTTGCCTGCTGCATGTTTGGGCATGCCACACATTTAGACCAATCATCAATTCTGGCCATGCAAAGGACACCAATTCGGGGAAATCCACCAATTTGTACTCAAAAATAGGAGCTTCCAGACCCAAATTACCTAGAACTTCCAGACCCCAGAGCGCACGCAAGCAGCAACAGTTTCATGTTTATGTTGTTTCTTCTGTGTTTTCAAAAGCAGATAGGACGTGTATAGTTGCACGGGTGTATTTACAACATATGTTTAGGGAACACCATTTTGAACCATTTGTTCTATGAATTTGTTGGGGAAACTGAAAGGTGCTTTTCTCAACAACAATGTCAAAGTTCTTGTTGGGCAGCATTGAATCGTTTTAAGAGCCCTTTGGTTAAACATCCTACCAACTGTTTCAGGATGCGAACTCAGCCGAATCCATGTGTCCTTCCAAGTTGACATTCCAACAGATCCAGTTCTTGCCATAAATACTGTAGTATATATATATATATGGCATGTATCTTAAATACTGAGTATAGAAACAGAGGTTTGGCTCACTCAAAGCGTAGGATCCCGTCAAAAGTCCATGGTTCCAAGGCCGGAAATGCCCGGCCTCGTTGCCGAATTCTCAGTGGCGATCCATAAGGTTGGGAAGAGCGAGAGCCGAATGCCAGCTATGCCTCTTGGCCAGCTATGCGATCGGAAGATCGGATCGCCAGGTGTCCGAACCCAGGGTTGGTCCTGGCATCTACGTTTCCCCCCGGAGCCGGCCAGCTGCTTTCTTTTTTCAGATTTGGAAGTTGGGGCGTTTGGTGTAGCAACGTTGTTTGCGTGTTGGAAATCCATGACACACTTCAGCTTGCTTTCGTGAGTTTTTTTGGCATGTGCTCGTGTAACCAACACCCTTTGTGCCAGAAATTACGAACTATGTAAAATCTTTACTATATCACGAGGTTATTCAATCCAAAAGGGATGAATTTATCAATTAGGATTCCACATAATGACCCAAACACACCACGTATGTACTTCTTCAAGCACTTTGGTGGGTTCAATCCCGTGCCCGCACAGTTCTGTTTTCAACATTGACACTTCCGGAACTCCGGAGTACCCAATGCATCACTCCATAAGCGACCCATGGCTGATCCATCCACATGGTCTACCTTGACACAGCTATCCAGTGCGACCCAGCTCTGAAAAATGCGGGGCAAAAGGAACGCCCATTTGGCTGCGATTCTGCGCGTTCCAGAGCAGAACTCGACCCCACATCGGCAGCGCCGAACTCGACCCACGCCGAACCACATCCTGTGCCGCAACAAGCTTCGCTGGGGATGCGGTTCAGAGGTAATGACCCTCATGAAATGTTTTGAAACACTCTAAACACTCCTCGACTGAGGTTTGTTGCGCTATTCCATTTATGCTATTCAACGTGCAAGAATCCCAGCCCCAAAGCCATGAAACTTGACTCAAAAAGAGCATTTTTTGCCGGAGCAATTCTTTCCTTACACCTCCTGTTTGGGAGTCCATGGTAAGGGTCAGCCCATCCAACCGACCAAACCTCGTGGCAACAACAAGAACTAGGGTTGGTGGTGTCAAATGGACAACTTGTTCGTGCATCCAATCGAGTGAGTTGGAACCAACTAGAGAAGCCAGACAAGCCCCCCTTGCTTCATCCTGTGAGCCCCGCCATGCGTCACCTCTCAAGCTGGCTATTGCTGGGGGGCCCAGTCGCTAGAGGGTGTGTGTAGCGCTGTGTGTATATGTGTTTTTTGCGGTTAGGCTGGGTATAAGAAAATTCATGCATATTTCAACACACCCCAAAGGGACACACTTTGTGACCTTTTGGCCAAGACGCTCAAAAGAACTGTTCAATGCTTTGGATGCAAAAGCAACGCCACTGTGGATCGTTGTGCTTGGGGTTCCCGTTTTCCGTGTTGGTGGTGCGTACCTGGGAAAGGTGTGCTTTCGTCTTATATGTTTGTTGAATGCATTTCACGCATGTCGTCATAGCGACCGTACCTTGACCGGATTTACTGTACAACAAGTGTGTCTTGGGTCAGGTCATTCCCAGTCTTTGGGACGCATGTGTGCAACATCTAGCTGGCAGACCATGATCAGTGGGTGAAGTGGCCCTTGAATATTCATTCTAGCATGGTCACAAATCAGGCTTGGCAGCTTGTGGGTTGGGCAAAAAAAGTTGCCACTTCCATGCCAGGGACCTATGTCAAGAAAAGCTGTGGACTTTTAGAGCGATTCTCGCTGTTCTCACGCAGCCAGTGTGTTGCATGCGACAGCCAGACGGACATGTTGATGCTTTTCGCACCGCCATCGACAGCAGACGGGATCGGCGCGAGAAGACAAGCTGAGAGGAACTCAGAAAGTAGGCAGATAGAAGATCCGCCAGTCCTTCGCCGACATAAGTATCCCTTGAGAGAATCGATGAATCTAAGGAAGACATCCAGCTGGTCACACGATTTCCACCCGTTTCCAGGTGCTTCCAAGTTTGTTTTCTGGTCGCTTTGAAGTGGCGCCCCAGAAAACGACCGAAACGGGCGAGTGCCAAACGAGCCGAAGATTGGTCCCAAACGGTGCCCCGTGGGAATTGAGATGTTCCAGACTTGAGTCTGGCCGTTTTGCCAGGACTTGCGGATGGCTTGTGTGGGGCTCAGGGCGCGCCTTGTACCTGTGAGGACCTGTGATGACCATACGAAATGTACACCGGTGAAAACTAACATGTTGCTAATTTGTGTTTGTGTTTTTTTGGGCATAGGTTAGTCTAGTTTCCGAGCGGACTATGTTAGCCTGCGTTCAGTTTATAGTCAGATTGCAGTTGGTCCATGTTAGTGTCAAAATCGATCATAGACTGAGAGTGGGAACGGTCCATGTTAGTGAGGGTCCAGAAATTGCCCAAAAAAGCGCTAATACCGTTTCCCCAGGAAGTCACCGTTTCCAGTGGTCCATGTTAAAGTGCACTTGAAATTGAGTTCTGGTCTATGTTGTTTTTCCCCGGAGTAACCCAGAGCCGGTGACAACGAAACACGACATATGACATCGAAACATCTCGCGCATGAGTCTTGGTCTACATAACATACTCTGAAGGGCACTCGCCCGGCACAACCCCACTGCGCCCGGCACGATTGTCCTCCCAGAGCCATTGCACTGGGCTGTGTAGTTCAGGTTCTTGAGGCCCCAGGTGAGGCGCGGAGGGCCGTGCGAAGGCAGATGTTGCGAAGGCAAATGTGTACTGAACAGGCCCAGTGTTCAATTGCTGATAGAGCCCAAGGTAACATCAGGCTTGGGGTACCTGATCTAAAGGCTTGGTGAGAACACGCGATTTGTAGGAGTGTTTTGCAGGATGTTTTAAGTTGTTTTTCACCATGGATTTTTTGATGCACATCCTATAGGCTTCCGATCATCATGCAACACTCAATCAAGCCCAAAACACGGATACAGTGGGCATATTCAGCTCATTTCAGCCCGGGATTCAGCCAAGAAGCACCAAGTTCCTTCGCTTGGGAAGGTTAAGGCTTCCTACCCCGACCCTGTGGCTCTTGGCAGGTGCTTGAGAGACCTCGACCCTTAGATGTGGGGGCCCCCCAGTGTGGGATGAGAATTGCGGAGCTTGGCTCATCACGTTGGTCAGGCGTTTCTGATTCGGCCATGGCATGGACATGTAGAGAGCGAGAGAGAGAGAGTGGGTTGGGGGGGGGCGTGATTCATGAGTTGTCAAAAGGCAGTTGGTTCGCCCCGTGCTTGGGATAGCCAAGGATGCAACAATAGAAGACTTGTCAGTGCTGCTACTGCGGAAAAAGAAACAAACCAAGGGTTGATGGAATCTGAGGGAAGTGTTGTACCCATTCCTGATCAACTCTTAGTTGTGGTGCAGTGGTGCAAGTTAAAGATCAATGCATATCAATCAAGGATTTTTGAACAAGCAGGAGCACGCCGAGAAGTTGTTTACAGCATGCTCGAAGTGGAAACCCTGTGTACTGGCCACCCACTTGCTATGTGACTGTCGCATGGTTGACATTGACTGGGTTGAAGCTTCCTCCTGAAGCAGTTGAAGGCTTCGGCCCTGCCAGATTTTGCCCAAACTGGGGCCCACCAGGTGGGTCCGCGCTTGTGAGGTCTTTAATGGTCTTTAGACTTGACTTTGACTGGACATCAAGAACTGCGCAGTGTTTTCGATGCCAAACGCTCCATGTCCGATCCACAGACCCCACATGAGGGGTCGCCCCAGGTCCGAAGGCCCGTCTTACAAGAGCCACGAGTGGCTTGGTGGAGACACCAGTGGAGACGTGCAGAGGAAGCGATGCAGCAATGAAATGATAGACTTAGATCTGGCTTCAGCTCGGGTAAATTTTGAGGGATGGCCTTAATGGGTTGTGCATGATACGGCAAGATGTATCGAGTTCATCGTTATGCAAATCCTTTTTGAGAAGAACCAACCCGGAATGTTGCTTCAACATCCGCTTGGTACCATCCTCAGGATGTGGTAATAACTATGAATGATATCACAAAGTTTATGTGAAGATGAACAACCCACGTGTGCTGGGATGCCCAAACCCCAACTCTAAAGGCTTCCCCAAGCAGATGATTTACACTACCTAGCTTGAGGCATTTTGGGGCTACCTGAGTTCACTCCCTTGCTTTTGCAAACATGTCTTTCGAGGGGCTCTCCCATATGATTGCATGATTTTCCATGGAATTTCGGGCCGCAAACTACAGGAGATTCCCAGTCGATGAAATTCATTCGGAGACTCCAAAGGAACAATAACAACATCTCCATTTCCCACCAACAACAAAGAAAAGGGACACAGAGAGAGAGAGAGAGAGACCTGCTGAGATTGTGGGATTGTGGACGTGTGCCTGTCGAGGATTTGATCGTGCCAGCTTTGCTTCAGGTGACCTACACTCCCTGGAACTAACATGGAAGTGGACGTTCTGGCCCCGAAAGGAAGACCATGAAATCCACTACAAACAGGTGGTGAACTCCACTTCCATGAGGACGTTCCAGGGAGAGTAATACTATGTAATACTACTCAGATCAGGACTCCCATATGGTCCTGGAGGACCCCGGACCGCACCGTTCGCCTCGCCCCCTTGGTCCCAAGAGATGGCAGGTGCAAGACTTCTGGCCTTTCCTGCGGAACTACCAGGAGGTGCGACAGACCTCGTTGCGACAGAGGTGACGTCTTCAGACCTTGTTTTGTGCACCAAAGCCAGATAGCAGATGATGGCAGCTGGTTTTGGAAGAGAGTTCAACTTTGGATATTTGGGGAAGGTTTTCACCAGTGTCACGAGTTTAGGGTTGAGGGATTCTTAGAATACGAAACCTTTTAACAAACAAGCAAGCCGGTGCCACCTAAAGTAGTCGAGCGAAGCCGTTGATAAGACTCTCAAAAAAGCGATACGTTTCTCTCCTCTTCCTGCATCACTTCCCCCATTGGCCGCATGTTTGTCCAGCTTCTTCAACGTGACCTTTTTGGAGCACCTAAGTGACTTCAAAAAAAGCATCAAGTTTGGTCAATTCTTGAAACAAACACGCTTCCTATTCCTATACACTCCGCTTCCGCTTCCTTTTTCTGTTTCCATCGCGCCTATTGAGTCGCGCCATTTTGTGTGAACATCTTCGGATCTTTCGTCGACTCGTTCCTGCGCCGAAACGGCGAAACCAGGTGCCGTTGAAGGACTTCGACCCCACGAAGGCCCCAGACGTGCTACGAGTACGAGGGCTGGACGTGCCTTGGGCGAAAGGGTTCCGCGACTCGGGGTGCCCTGTGAACAGGAGTTCTTCAGCATATGCCACACCCCAAACGGATGGTCTAGGCGAAATCGTTGAGCGAAGCAGACACTATAATTATATCACAAAACATTTTGGGTGCTGCCTGGTTCATTGATGGGAAATTCATTCGCATAGTATCACATTGGAATGACTATATAGACTGAGTGTGTTGCTTCTGTAATGATCTGTGTAGGTTTGGCTTCCTAAACCCCTGGGAGTCCAAATGTTAAACACGATCTTTCTAGCCAATGAGCCGAAGAGTCCTTTCCTGCAAACTTGGGTGGTGCCCAATTGAGTCGAACTGGACTTCTAGGGAATCTGGTGCTTCTTGAACAACTTGGCCTCAGAAACTGCAGGAATTGGTGCCTCAACTTTGCATTTTCACCCACGCAGTCAGTCCAACAACTTCAACTTGCGCTTGTAGTGGGCTTTGCACGGGGGGCCTGGCCCCCAGAGCTATGACTCACCGCCACCAGCCCGCCAGCGGCCCTCCCGGGTGTCGATACTCTGAACGGTCCTGAGGATTCGCGCTTCCAACAGCTGGTGCGCGATGGTGCCTTTGGCCAATGTTTCTTTTTGACAGGATTTCTGCAACAGATCCGAACAAATCAAGGATGTCAAGATACAAAAAATCCGAACCGCCGTAGGTTTACTTATAGGATGTTAGTCCACAAAACCAGGTGAACCATGTCTTGAGCCTTGGAAGGCTAGTGACCATTCTTGAGCGCAGCTCAGCCTCTCCTTGCTGGAACTGTTTGGAAGTTCTGGGAAGGCAGTCGGTCCTAGACTTATGTTCCCCTCTATAATGAGGCAGTTGGACCCTGAGGCTTGGTGAACCTGCCATTCCACATGAGCAATCCAAGGGATGGACGATCCCTGTTGGATCGAAGTGAAATCAACGATAAGTGCTCGTGTGTCACCGAATTTGGATCAAGTGTATATCAAGTGAAATAACATGGTGCTCGTGTTTTTGCATCATGTATTGGAGCATGTTTGTTTTTGGGACCCAAGCGCTTTGTTGGGCTTCCTTTTTGGGTTGCTTGTGTGATGGAACAAACCACTGGGGCGAGTGGCTGCAGATGAAGCTGATGCGTTGGCGCCAAGGAATCCCCTTCGTGGTGGACGACTGCACTGAAGGCTTTGATGAAGATGCCATTAGCGAGTTTGAGTGTGCGAGGGCCAAGTCAAGGTGAACGGGAACACGATCGCAGTAATCAAACAAGTCCAAGGAAACACACCCGGAGATGGCACAACGCCCAGGTCGCGCAGTCCAAGTGGTTTTGAAGATTCTTGAAGCGGATCTGGGCCAAAAGGGATTTCTATCCTGGAGTCTCAAGCTACCTCGGAATATGGATACTGTAATTACATATACGGTATACAATATGTCTATATCTAATCCAATACACATGACATCTATACACACGCATGTATGTACAAATACCCTTTCTGTATAGGGTCATGTTATGTAATGTTTGGTTTTTGAAAGGTCCCTTGGAGCGTGATCGGTTACGAAAGCCAGCCTTCGTAGAAGGCGCCAGCTGAGTTGTGTTTGGCGAACAAAGTGAGTAAGTAGGGGTGTGGGGGGGTGGCCCGAGAAAGGGCTACGCAAACTCCAAATTAGATGGTGTTTAGGGTTGAGACACAGTTACCCTGGAGCTTGCCATGGATCGAAAAACAGTCTATTTTCTGAAAAAAAATGAATCTGATGAATTCCTGAAATATGAAATGAGAAAACCAACTTTCGGAGAATACAAGAAAAATATGAAAAACATATGTTTTTATAGTATTTTCATATTTTTCTCTATTTTCATATTACTTTCATATTTTGTTCATATTATTTTCATATTTTTTCATAAACATATAAACAACCATATTTTTTCTACATTGTCAATTTCATAGTTTTTCATATTTTTTCATTAAAAAAAAACTAAATCCAAGAATCCCTATCCTCCAGGGATACATATGTCTCAATTTTAGGGGTCCACCGAAGTAAGGTTTTTGAGGTTGTTTTGGAGGTGATTCTTTGTGATTTTTGAGGGGGTGGTGATGCAAGAAATGCAATTTGCATCATTTGAATGGCAAGGTGTAGTTTTACAGAGGCCGATGGTAGCTGGCTTTCGTTTTGCAGCTTCAGCTTCTCGGGTGGGATCTGAGCCGGTCGGAGTCCCTGTCCATCGGATCCACGGTGTCAGCCACGGTGTCGGAGTCCCTCCGACCTCCATCGTCTACAATCACCTTCTCAGAAGGCGACTATTGAGGTAGGATTAGGTAGGAGCTAGAAGAAAGGTGTTCAATACCTGGTATTCAATGGTATTCAATTCAACATGGTCTATAAGGTTTTGAATCCACACGAATTCTACTCACATGAAGGAACATAGTATGAATCACCAACTCGAGTCCCTCCTACAAACACCCTCTAGAATCCACATGAATTCGGGTGTGGGTCATGGCACCAGGTTTCACCTTGCGCTGACCTATAGACCTGGTGCCGGCCCTTCGGAAGCCATGGTAGACTGGTCGGGCTTCAGGGTTTTCACCCATCCCCAGTCTCAGGTCTATCATGAGTATAGTATAGGGATCCAAAAAATACATAACCAATCAAACAACAAAGATTAACCAATAAAGAAAATACACACATGAGTCACATGATTACCTAATCAGCTGGTTCTTTGGTGCTTTGGTTCTTCCAAAGTAGCATACCTTTTGTGAGAAAAGAAAGTTTAGACGAGAAAGGGGAGAATGCAATGCAGCATTCTTTTTGTGAGCAAGCCAAAGGCAAAATTTAGAGGCATACCTTTTATGAGCCCCCTGAGGGTGCCATTCCAAGTTAGTTTGTCAGCCACCCCCAAGGAAAAATCTAGCATACCTTGTCAGCCATCCGAGGCTATAATTTAGAGAAGAAAGGTGCCACATACCATGTGGAGCCACCCAAGCGGAAAACTTGCAGGAGGAAAAGGCCGGCTTTCTATTCGTGAGCCACCCGAATTTAAACTTAGAAGAGGAATGGGTGCAATGTAGCATACCTTTTGTGAGCCGCTCGAACATACAATTTAGAGGAGGAAGGTGCCGTTCCAATGTTGCATACCTTGTTTGGGCCCCCTGAGGCTGGCATTTTAGAGGTGGAAGGTGCCAATTGAAAGTAGCATATGGTAGCATACCTTTTGTGAGCATTGAATTTAGAAAGGGGAAATGCTATTGCAAGATGACATACCTTTTGTGACCCACCCTCGGGTGAAGATTTGGACTAGCATTCCTTTTGCGAGCGTCCTGAAGGTAGAATTTATAAAGGAAGAAGGTGCCATTCCAAGGTGGCATACCTTTTGCGAGCCATCTGAGGGCAAAATTTATGGGAGGACCGTGAAACATACCTCCTGTGAGCCAACCAAAGCAAACATTCAGAGAAGGAAAAGGTCATTCCAAGCTAGCATACGGAGGAAAATGCCATTCCAATGTCGCCTACTACTATATGCTGCTGCTGCTGCTGCTCCTACTACTACTACTACTACTACTACGACTACTACTACTACTACTACTACTACTACTACGACTACGACTACGACTACGACTACGACTACTACGACTACTGCTGCTACTACTGCTCCTACTCCTACTCCTGCTCCTACTAGGACCAGGGGATCAAGGGACCAAAAGACCATCTAATTTTGGTAATTTGATGTTCGTTAATTGTATGTTTATTGATACGTGTTTGTTTGACATGGTTATTTGTTTGATAGCTCACCCTCTATCATGTTCTATCCTCGATCACGCTGGGGTGGAGCCATCCCTAAAGGTGTCGGACCTCATTCGGCCTCACCAGGTCGAATGCCTCAGTGTCTCCCATTCCCGGCCAGGCTGATTTCAACCCTGACCCTACCGAAATCATTTGCCCAACCTTGGGTGAAAACTCCAAAAAAACAGGTGAAGAAAAGGCTCACCTTCCCTGCGCCTTGGGGGTCGAGTCGTGCCTTTGCTTTGGATTTTTTGGGTGGGCACCAGGAGGGTTTCGTACCCTCGTTTCAGACGTACTGACTCGGGAGTCCGTCGTTTTTCAGCGGCCGAGGCAAAGACTTCGCTGATCGATGGCCAACGGGGAACATGCGAGCAGAGTACACGCCAGGGCAGTACCACATCTACCTCAAGGATTTCGCAGCAAGTCGATGGGATGTGGCACCCTTTCGTCGCGACAGACCAGTCGTTCAGGGTGTGTTTCGGGACTAACCTGGCAACCCATCTTCAGCAAGGAGGGGAAACCCAACATCTCCTTGAATTGGGCCGGCGGATGTCTAGACACCGCTTCGTCCCTCAACACCTGAATGCGTGTGTCTTCTTTCAATTTTCTACTGTAAATTAAAAACATTAAACAACACTTCAATTCTAGATTTTTTTTTTGTATGAAATTTCCACGAAAGCCACTACGTGGAAATTCATGATTGCGTAAATGTTTTTGCGTTTCGTAAATGTTCATAAATTATGTTGTGAACAAACGGAAAAATATCGTAAAAACTACAAAAATTGGCCTTATCAGGTTTCATAATTTATGCATGTTTAAAGTATAATTCACACGATAAAAAAGTATATGGACATGTTATGGACACATTTATGGTTCTTGTCCAAGGGTCCTTTTTTTTATGTGTTGCTTTCCCAATATGTTGGTCATACCAATTTCGACTATAACACATCGTAGTTTGCAATCAATCAACATATAACCAAATAAACCAATGCATTCGGCCGGCTGTTCTCCGTCTTGGTCAGATCTCCGACGTCAACGCTCAACAAGGGTGAAATATCGAGGGCCTTTTGTGGTTCACCGAGGGTGACGGCGGTTCTCCGGCTGATCGAATGGAGCAGCCCTGGGACATCGATGGCAGCATGACCCCCTATGTATTGAAGAGGTTCTGTCTCCATGTCTCCAGTCTCCATTAAAGAAAACAACACAACCCCCCCCCGAAAAAAAGCACGGCACTCCTGATAGAACCATGGAAACAACCTGAAACACTGACAAACCTTTGGTCCATGCTTTCGGAATTCCAGACAGAGGAGGACATTCAGGGCTCCTAGATGGAATATTTCAGTTTGATTGCTTGCTGAACTTTCCAAACTTGTGTTAGATTTCATTTTATGAAATTGGAACCAGCGCAACTCTCTCCAGCTTTGGGCACATCAACAGGCAGAGGATGTCACGCGTTCTTCTCTCCGCTGCTTTCTCTCAAAAACTGGGCTCAAGGCGTACTAAACGCCTCACGCCATGGCCAGACGCATCGTGGTTTCCCGATTTCCTCCTCCATGTCTCGCCTCATCGTGTTGGCATCTTGGAGCGCAGGGAGAGTATTGGACCGTCAGGGGCGTCCGGGCATCCGGGCCGGGCCGGGCCTGACGAGGCCGGTTGAGCTGCTGCGGGAGCGGAGCTAGAAGGGAGTTTCTCGGTTATCTGAGAGATCCTGATAGATAGAGATACATATAGATAGGCAGATAGATAGATACATAGATACATAGATAGATAGATAGATAGATAGATATTCGATGTATATAGGTTATGCTATGTAGATATAGATAAACAGGTTGCTGAAATGGTGACTAAGCCTGCTCGTGAGGAAAAGGAAATTAAGCTTCAGCCGTGCGACAGTTCGCATTTGGATGCACTTGGGTCCTGCGAAGAGTCATTATGACAAGGATTGAGCTCTCGAATAGATTTGATTGGACTACACACTGATGATGAACTAATTAGCACCACTTCAACTTTTTGGCTTGGCATAACATACAGGGCACCTGTGCCAATTGACCTTTACGGGTGGTGTAGATGTTGTTTCTTCCTGTCCAATTCTTTTCATTGAGGAATGGTGAGTGGCTTGACTACATAAATCTGAAGTTGTTGATGACTTGACTGATCCATCCCAGACACTCCATGTATGCCATATATGCCTACAATTGAATGTAGGTATGTATGCCAGTCCCATGGGTCGTGTTTGATCCAGATCGAGGTGCTGCTTTGCTCTCCCGAGGGCGGAGTCCTTGTGGCTTGGAACGGGGCTGGAGGTGGACATGGGGCCTTCCGTGCAGAATGGCTGGGCATGAAGGCATTGATACACCTCTACAGCGCAGGTGGTATTTTGGTGTTTGTGGTTTCCGGTTGTGCTTAGCACCCATTTGGCTTGAAGATGTTTTTTGGACAATTTGAGGGACCCTGACCCTTGTTGTTGTTTTTGCCGAGCTAGTTTCGATATTGTTCCCTTCGTAAACCGGTTATATATGTGTGTCAGGACAGCCGCAGAACTTGATTTTTCACGCCAAGGCGCATTCTTATACATTCATCACAGTGCTGATCACGAGAAATCACTTACAGTACGTCCCGCCATCGAAACCTGCATTTCAATGGTTTCTTTGTCCGGAACCCGTGCCCAGGCCCTGCGGTCAGATGACAGGCAAAAGAACCTGACACAGGCGCGGATCATTGGACAGGTGTAGGATGCGCTCTGCGGGTCAAGGTCTTCTGGACCAGAATCCATCAAGTCTGCGCCCAATAGAGTACAACATGTACAAGCCTGGCTGTGAGTTAGGCCGTCTCTGTATTCCCGGGTCAGGGTAGAAACTGGACATTGCATAAAGGCGTGAGCCCCTAGTAACCTAGTAGCGTCCGAACACTCCTATAGTAGTAAGGCCAGGAGCCCCGTTCGTTTCGTCCTTTGTCCTAGTAGTAAGCATTGGCCTGGGAATGGCCAGCCCTCCTCTTGTTTGAAGTGGTTCGCAGTCGCACACGACTCCGGCCGTCGGGTCTCGAACGGAGGATTCGCCGGACCCGCTGTGGGAAGATCCGCTCTCCTGGGGGCATCCCCAAGTGGAGAAGACGCAAAGCCACCAAGCCAGCTGGGAGGCTCAGTGAGCTCAGTGAGAGGGGGTAGTTTTGCACCGGAGTTCGAGTTCATGATGTTCAGGTGGCCTTATTGAATGGCCATGAGAGTTTGAAGGGCGGTTCCACGTGGCATGTGTCAAATCGATGATCGTGTCATAGACAGGCTGCTGCCTGGGCTAGCGGGTTCCCAATCTCATTCTCAACAACATGTTTTGCCAGCCGATTCCACACTGCCAGGGTTTTCCGGTGGGGGCCAACTCAGGCGCTGTTGGCGCGCGGGCGCAAGCCCGCATCCACGTCGAGCAGGCAATGCGTGGTGCGGCCGTGTGTTGGCTTTCCCCAAGTAGCAGGTCCTTAGAAGGTGAACAATTGCATACAATTGCTGTATACACTCCGACTATCTCCGACTCACGTTCCAAAGAAATCTAGAGGCTCTAGAGGAAAGGTAATTAGTCTTCCAAGGGACCATTTCCCACTTCCATTTCCCAATCCAAGTTCTGTTTGTTGAATTCTTTGCACAACCCGAAAAGGTGTTCAGGCTTCCCACTGTCCGCGGCGACGGTTCAAGGAACCCACGAAGGAATGATGGCATATGGATCCGCTTTTCCCTGTCACTGTCGGGGAAACGTACGCCCATTGGATGGCACCGTTGTGACATGCTGATACTGTTCACTGTTGAGGATCCATTTGTGGCGACTTGGATGTTACAGTAATCAGGATCTATATACATGGATCCTCAAATTGTTGGAGCTATACCAACAGGAGGGGAGGAGTGTTAAATTGTTCACGGCTCATGGCTGCAACACCTCTATTTTGGGCAGCTTTGTCATGATCCCTTCCCTTCCCATTCATGATGGCATTTCAAAGAATGCACAAGAGAGCAAACAAGACTGCACAAGACTAAGAAGGACAGAGGAACCTTGACTGTTTTTGTTTGCTTTTCACTATACCCAGACACTCCATGACACTGCCGTAATTATTTGCCAATCAGTTGGGTCAGTTGGGAAGTCGCTATATATATATATATATGGCTACCAGTATATGTTCATATAGATCGATGCAGTCCCACTGACAGTGGTGTTTGGATCGGTTTTTCTCCCGGCTTCTCCCAGGTGGACTCTGAGAAGCCGAGTGCCAAGGACGCTGATCCTCCGAGTTCACCGGGGTCGAAACACACCGTCATTTACTAACAGCACACCCCCAGTGGTACACCTGGATGGGGAAGGCACACTTGGAGGATGCTGGATCCTGGATCCATCCAGTTTGTTTGTTGGATGTTTTGGGGAGCATCCATCCATAAGCGAGCTGCGAAGGGGAAAGGAACGATTCCATGATCACTGCACCACTCTTCCTTGAACAACCTTGACTAGGTCACTAGCTCGGTGACAAGGTGGTGTTCCAAAGCAGAAGCCTCCACGAATCCTAAGTGATCCACTGGGTGGAGAGTAGCCTTGCAGATAGAGCTGTTCAGCCTCGCAGCCGCTCGACCGAGCAGCCGGTCGAACCGAGCAGCCGGTCGAACCGGTCGAACCGGTCGCAGCTGCCCCCAGGAGATTCTGTTGGCCGTCGGCGGCGGCACCGGTGCGGGCGCCGGCACCGGCAAGCCCGAGATGGACCGGGACATCATCCGCCGCCGCCGGGGCCAAGGTTGGTTGGATTTGGAACGGGGATTGATATGTTTTGGTTGGATATGTTTGGATATGTTAGCTAAGGGGATATATTGGTTGGATATGTTTGTTAAGTTAAGGGAGTTGGATTTGGATGGATCTCCAACAAACATATCCCTTAACATATTTTTAGTAGGAACCCACAGGGGGATAAGTCAAGAACCTCAGACTAACCTTTGTGTGCCATTGCTGATGTTTGGTTCAGAATGTTCATGATCATCACACCGCACGAAATAGCAAACGGTTTATATACGTGGTTCACATGTGTTGCGCTGCCGCAGCGTGGTTCACAGTGTCGCACTGTTCATCAAACGTCCTGCATTCAGAAAGAGCGGACATTCACTTCTCACTTTCCGGTCGTGGAGGAACAGCGGGGACAGAGGGGACCGTCTTCCGCGCGCCGTCGTGAGCTATCAGGTCTAATTCTCATGCGAAACGGCAGAGCTATCAGGTCCAATTGAGCTACTATGAGTGACCCGCTGAGTCGGAGCCTGAGTCGCTCAGGTATGCGGTATCAGGACAAGCTGGTGCTGGGGCTGCCCCTTGGCCCGGGTTAGGGAACACCATGGATCAATTGATATATATATATATACACACTACACTTCTTATTACGTATAACACGATATATCATGTAATAACTGTACTTTTGGTTTGAATTTGTTCATTGTGTTATTTGTAACGTTGAAGTGGTAGTGGCAGAAAGGGGCAGTTCATGATAGTTCACCAATCTCAATGATTTCAAGTGCTTCATCCACCTCCAGATGATACCGCAATAACTGTAGAGCGTGCCCAGGTAGAATACCTAAGCAGTCAGTAGTCAGTGCATAACCTTTACTGTAACCGCTTTCGGAGATTCTTTTTCCATGTTGTTCCCTACTCAACACGAACAGGTAGAGAAAGGTTAAGCGTATAGTCTATAGTTATTTAACCTTCATTTCCAAAGAAAACTGAAGGAACCACAGTTGGGCCTTTAGCTTTTGGCCTCCCGATTTGGAGACTCGTGTTCTTTCTTGTGCTTTCCAGCTCAATTTTTGGCCCCGGCTTGCCGTTTGACACTCAACAAACAGCATGTGAATCGAGAGATCACCCTCCGACAGATAGGGAAGACCATGTGCATGCATTGATGCAGATTGATGCATTATGTGCATTATGTTATGAATTCAGTCAAAACATAAGTTTTATATAGATATATGGATGTTGCGCCTACTCTGAAGTCACTGGGACTCCTGGACTGGGACCAGGCTGAGCCGTTTGTGTAAAGGTATGCAGGAAGGGCACGTTGAGACCATGTGGATTTTTGATGGGACAAATATCGACAGGGTTGTAAACTTGACATGTTTGGCCAGCCGCAAGCCTGACAAACTTGCGCTGGACAACCATGGACAACCCGTTCGTTGTCAGCCTTGTTGTGCTTTTATGGTTCCCATCCCTCTTTGTGCAGTTTTTGATGTTCTTCTCAAGGAGACTTTAGCTAGTCCTCGGCCACCCAATTGCTGCAAGGATGGTGGCCGCCTACTTCATTGCCTTGCTTTTCACTGCCAGCCTTGCCTACCGCACCTTGCAGAGCCACGCTGGGGGAGTTCGAAGTGTTCAAAAAAACATCAGCTGCCTCACAGAGTGGAGTATGTCCACTCCAGCTGGCAAATGGAATAGGCATTGCCAGAATTCAGGATCAACGTGGGAGACATCAGGGCTAAGCCACCATAGATGGCCTCCCAGCATCGTTCGTAGACGATTGGGGCAAACACCAAGACCCTAACAGTCCTGACAGCCTGAGCTATATCCAACGCTGCCAGAACACCCAAAAACGCTGCGAAGTTCGTGCCATAACCATGTGAAAAAAGGATCGTCATGAAGTGAAAAGGTCATGTTACTCAGACTCCTGTGACACCAAATGAGGCCCAACCAACAGATTTGGAACGTCACCAAGGGATGGAGCGTCACCAAGGGACGTGTCCTCTCCAGGTCAGGCCACGAACAACTCTCCAGTGCGGTTCTATGCAGATCCTCGTGTGGAAGCACTGGCATCTCGGTCAGTGGGGTAGGTGGAGAAGAACACCTGGGTGAGTGTGAGTGAGCCAGTAAAAGCGTCAGGATTGTGATTTTTTGGAACGTTGGAGCTAGAAGCATCTACGAAGAAAAAGGGCGGGACTTTCTTAAGATAAGGATGTATGGAGCTAGTGAGGTTGAGACTACGCAAAGCCACTATCCAGTGCCCTATGGCCTGTTGAATGGATCATGGCCGAAGAGCGCAATGACCGGAGTCGATGGTTCGATGGCTTGGCACATGTTAGCTGGTGCGGATCCGACCCCAAACCTACCTGAAAGTCAGGATTATCGGAGGTGAAAGACAACGACAGCATGTTTTATCATGCTTTGTGTGTTTGTTAGGAAAAACCATGGTTTCAAAATGTGTGATTCTAGATCCACCAGACTCTCCAAAAGGTCCAAATAGGTGGTTGGGGATGGAACCTCAACAACTCCTCACATGGAATTCTCTACCAGATGTGCCTAGGGGCTCCTGGCATCGCTACGAACGGAACACGATTCGCTACTATATAGGGGCTCCTGGCCCTACTACGAACGGAGCCACTAGGGCATCGCTACGAACGGAGCGATCGGGGCCGGACGCGATGTGCCCAGCGCAGTGTGCTGCTGAGATGATCGACAGTAGCGACCTGGACGACTTCATTTGGACCTTCATACAGCCTCCCAAGAGACCTGGCAGCTTTCGAGACGGTTGGTTTGTACTGGTTCGAACCACTGGGTTGGTCTTCCGAACATGGTCGAAACCACTGAACCAGCTGGTCAATTCTCAGAACCACATGGGATGGCGACCCATGGGACTGGAGCATGTGCCTCTCAGTTGGGATGGTTTGAAAAGGGGGGGTTAATGGGACGTCATATTATGTATCCATATGTGGAGTGTGATGTTTGTAGCATGACATTTGGAAGGTGGCTGTCAAGAGTGCCTCAAGAGTGTCAAGGAACATGCAAAGCCGCCCTCATTGGGACATTCTCACGGAGAGCAGCAAAAAGATGTCAAACGATTTGAACGTGGATGATATGTGCACAGTGTTTTTGGATGCTTCATTGTTCTTGAACAAGTTGTAGGCAAAGTTGGAGCCAGAGAAGGTGTTGCCACTATGAACATCCAGGAGCTTTATTTCACAATGAACTTAAAGCCTTCAACCTTGAAGGTTGCCTTTCCAAACTGTGGGATGCTGTGATGCGCATCAATTGCCTAAAGTGTGGAGAGGGTCTTGAAACCATCCTTGAGCCAATCTCGAACTTTGATGTGATGATAACATCAGCTTTATGCATGAATGGTTTGCGAGGCTTTAAGTGTGTTGATTCAAAACACCTTACACTCACATACTGGAATCTTCATGAATCTTCCAGTCATGCACTGTTTTGGAGCTCAGCATTGAGAAATGTATCTCAAACCAATCAACAAAACCTGTTATTACAAACCAAGACCCGCAATGGGATGGTTAATAGATATCTCCTAGATCTCGGGTTTGGGGTGCGTTTTTTGATCCGAGACTGGCCCGAGACTGACCTTAGAAACGGCCACTGTGCAGTGACATGAACCTTTGGTCTCTTTGTTTGGGCCACCTTGGGGGGATTTTATGCGAGACGAATGTCATCCAAGAGCAAGTTGGAGTTACCAAGTCGGCCATGTAAAAGGTGTCAATTCAGTGGTTTTATCCTGGCCTCATTGCAACAGCTTAAAGTTCTATTGTTTTGGTCGGTCAGGGTTTCTTTGACCATCATCATCAATGCTTATAGTTACAAGATGTTACAAGGGTCATCAAGGATCTACCCTATGCAAAAGCACCCAGTTGATGTTGCTACTGGTTCCAGCCGCTCTGAGGACAGTGCAATTGTGCGTGCAAGGTTTGATGCCCTTGCCGGCGCGGAGCGCTAGGGCGCTGGGTGGCGGAGCAGCTGTGAGTCCATTCCACATATTGAAAGGGAGCCATTATGAACACGTGCACCGGTGAACGGTGGGTGCCTCATCTGGTATTTGGCATGCTGGTACCCCAAAAAGGGAACCCAGTTGGGTTGGAGGCGCCTTTCGTCGTTGCGGTGTTCCTCAAACTCGGACGACTGACGAGTGAAAGGACGTGAGTGAGTCATGCACCGGCGGCCCGGCCTTGGACGCCAGAGAGCTTCGCTTCCAGGCTCTTTTGGCACATTTGGCCGAAAACGTCGTGGAATGGCAGGGAGGACTCTTGGACGCACAGGGCGGACTCAACTTGTCCTCTGGATGAACGGGTTGCGGTCGAAAAACGCACACTGACTGACTGGTTGGCATATGTTGGTATAGAGATTTACCACCGACGGGTTTAGAAGTTTATCTCAATGCCTTGACTGGCCATCATGGCCATCATCTACTCTTGTCGTCGCTGAGACGCATCCAACATATAACTATCATATAACATATACATATATATATATATTATAAACCAAACAGTTTTGATGACTGGAAGGCTGAGCCTTTGGACTTCCACACGGTCCTTTTTGCCATCGGTTTTTGGGCATTCACCGGGGGCCTCAGAATGTAAAGCTTCCTGCTTCCGTAGAACGCTGAAATCAGAGACTTCGCCCGAACGCTTCGCCTGGCAACGCTGGAGCAGGTGGAGCCTCAGGGAGTCAGGACTTCGTATGCAGCCGACGGTTTTTGTTTTCTCACATGGTATGCACCTTGATTGGCCGTGTGAAAGGACCTTTGAAACTGCGACTTGTGTCTATTTGTTTGCAGAAAACACATTCAACATCTATGTATGTATGTATGTATGTATGTATGTATGTATGTATGTATGTAT
>CAXAMN010012780.1:596567-668184 GCA_963970005.1 Durusdinium trenchii
ATGTATGTATGTATGCATGTATGTATGCAAGTAATGTATGTAATGTAATGTAGTGTAATGTAATGTAATGTAACGTAGTGTAATGTAATGTAATGTAATGTAGGTATGTAGGTATGTAGGTATGTAGGTATGTAGGTATGTAGGTAGGTAGGTAGGTAGGTATGTATGTATGTATGTATGTATGTATGTATGTAATATTATATAGCAGTAGTTTTTTGCTACCAACCTTTGAGGTCTACCCCCGCGTTTGCACATAATCTTTGGCGATTTCTGATGATTTCACCCCGCTGGGCCATCGAAGAATGGTAGCATCAAAATCCTCCTGCACCGGCACCGGCATTATGGTCAAGAAACTCGACCGGTATTTTCGCTTCGAACTGGCAACGCACCTCACACACGAGAGTTGCATGTTTGATCACCGGAACGACCGAGAGTTGCATCTCGCAGCCTGGAATGGTCTGCTGGTTTCGATCCGCGGAATTCATTGAGGCTACTATCGACACATTTTCTCCTTCAGCTTGGATCTCACACCATTCCTGGTGCATGCAGAACCTCAGGACGCAGATTGACAGATCGGACGGACACGGATGGAAGATCGACTGGGGAGACCGGTACTTCAAGTGGCAAAGAAAGTTCCCCCGGCGCTTAGTGGATCTCCATTGGACATGACCCATATAGATTTGTGTGGTGAGGTGAGATGGCTATAATCATGGACGTTTCGATTTGTTTTCACCAGTTAACACATTACACCAGCCTCACATGCTGTGCCTGTCTAGTGACTAGTGAGTCCTTGGGCCTGCTGATGTTCCCTGAGCTACCAAATGATCCATCAGGTGTCGTTGTTGGATGAATCCAGGACCAGCGTACGCATGTATGATAGCATATGCACATGTACAATGTCATTACATCATGTCATTAGTGTGTGTGTGTGTGTCAGATGTTTTCCCAAAGTTCCTGTGGCCATTGCAAGTGGCGATGGTTTTTCAACATCATGTGCAGGACGTGGCCATGTTCGGAATCACAGACCCTAGACTCTAGACTTCCAAGACTATTTCCATAGTGGCTGAGCTGGTGTCATGGGGTAAAATCCTTAGTAAAACAATTGCTGTTTGGTCAAACATGAATGGTGGTTTTCCAGGCACCGGGTCAGCGGACGTTCTCCCCACATTTTCAATCAAACAAGGTGGTACTATGTGTGGTACTGCAATTCTATCAGTTGCCCCGACAGCTATGCCGCCTACTTCGAAGACACGTCCAGACCTCTCACATTCCCCATGTTCACGCGAGTCCGGAGGACAGATCCACCACATCGGCTGAGTCCGACTCCGTGGCTGGTGGTATCAGTGTGTCTTGGATCCGAGGTGGTGAACCAAAACATTTTGCCTAACTAGGAGCAAGGACGTTATTAGGTGGAGGCCATCGCAAGTAGGTTGGAAGCCATCGCTACGAACGTCACAAGAATTCTACTATAGTAGTGATGCATCTCCAGGGCTTTGTCCTCTTTGGAATCCATGTTCCGATGTGCGCTGTTGGTGAAACGCTATTGACATGGCCCTTTGGCTTTTGAAGGGGATTTGCTATGTGACCCTGTTCGGGACGTGCCAGAACGATGGTGTTGGTCTCCTGTGAGGTTCACCCTGAGAAAGCCTCATCACAGAGGTTTTCCGGCCAGCCTGACCTGAAAAATCAGTGTGAGCACCACTATCCTCTCCGACCACCTTGTTCAGGTCACAACATTGTGCGGCTTCATGTTCCGCTCAACAGCCCATGTTGGGGCGGGATCTGACGAAATTAAACCGTGCCCTACTGAGGAGGACGAAATCAAGCTGCTGAGGCACTTCGTTGGGGCAAGTGCGAGCAGTAAGTAGCAGGGGGTTTATCGGTCATGCAGTGTATATAGTGTGTCTTTTTATAAATATTATATACAGTAGTGGTTTGTGGCAGGCTGTTGATTTCTTTGATACCCCCCTCCCCAAAAAAGACACAGGGTGTTGTTTCATCACTGACACATAGGCATGTTGTCTCCGAACATGTTTCAATGGTGTAGGTGTAGGGTGTTTTGCTGCTAGTAGGAAGCAAATTAATTAAACAATTGGTAGATGACCCAGCAATTGGGCAATTACAAGGTTCATTGAATGCGAAGATTGGCAATTAAGAATTATATAATGTGATGTGTTTGCTTCAGCAGACCTGATTCACCATTAGTGTGAATTCCTATGCAAGAGATGTTGACGTTTGGCGCCAACTGGATTTCGTCTTCACCCTCAACCCACTGGCGCCACTGGATTTCCATCATGGAGGCGTCGTAAGGTGTGATGTTCCTCCGGATGGTGGTGCTCTGATCGGGTCAACATCAGCGATTTGGACCCTTTCGGGTCAACATCAGGCGGTTTCTTCAAGAGAACACCAACGAGCTCGCCACAGCCACTCAGTCGCTTTTTTACTTGAGTTCCTTATAGAGAGAGAGAGAGAGTAGGGATGTTCATGAGACTTTGTGTGAAGTGTTTATGGACCAAACATTTTGAAGGGAACCCATCCCATCCATCCCACTGCCTGAGCCATCATAGATACCCGAACCAGCGGCTTCCAATACCTTGTATGTTAATCCGCCATCTTTTGACAGGGGACCTATTTGGTTGTACTTGGGTCAGTGGGAAATGCTTGACAAAGAGCGCGATGTCTTTGATGTTTTTTTTTTGCGGTCCGGTGGAGAATAATCTGCCAATCCACCAAATACGGAGAATGATCAGCCAATGGCGATTTCGGGTGGGTTCAAGGTATGAGTACGGTATGAGGTCGGGCTGGGTGATGGCACAGGCCTGGGTATTCGACCTTTTCCTCTTTACTGGGGAGCAACCAGTAGAACAATTGTTTGAAGCCACCTAATTATGTGCTCTGAAGTCATTGCAGATTGGGGCACGCACTGACCTAGGTGAAATTGATGAAAGAAGTACACTGGGACTGCTGGGAGGAGCTGGCGACCAACATCAAGTGATTTGGACCAATTCGGATGAGTCAGATGTCGATTGGTACAGTGGGGTGGACCCAAGAAGACCATGGGCGATTCAACATGCTAAGCATTGCGAAGCCGTCTGTCACGATTGAATTTCGATTGAGTGAGCGGAACCTGTAGAGCACTGTAGAGAGATTTCAGACTCAGATTGGAAGAGAACACCTGTAGCCTGTAGCTTTCAAAAAACTACATCCGCAGTGATCTACAGACAGTCTTTTCGCAGCAAAAACCAGCTTTTCCCCGTTCCCATTTTGAGGCAAAAGATCCGACAGCGAGGCTTTGAGGGCCTGATCCATGTCACTGGGTTTGCAGGGAGCAGACCTCGAGCCCAGCATGCGGGAGGAGAGCATGTGGTGAACCCGGGTGAAAGGGAGTGAACTGGGGTTGAGGGACTGGTTTGGGAGGTGATTTGTTATGACCATTCTGTTTGGGGGGGGGGGGTCTTTTTGGAGTTTCCTTTTTGGGGGGGGGGCGGCAAAAACTTCAGCGTCATCAGAGAGCCATGAGACCGAGCCCGGAGAAAAAGGCGCAGTCCGGAGCGGATCAGGTCCCTTTTTGACATACTATAGGGCTATAGGCTATAGGAGTAGTATAGGAGTATTATATGTTATTTATTTGTTGTTATTATCCAACCACCATGGCACAAACCCAAATATGTGTTTTTACACATGGGAGTCAAATAAACCACGAATCTTAGGGGTTGTGCAATCTACTCTGAAACCACTGGATACATGCCCGGAACCGAGTTGACACCTTCTTGTTGACCAGGCCTAGGTAATTATACCGCGAAAGAGTGGTCACTCAGGTTCAAGTTCAAGGTATTACTAAACCGCCTATATCTATACCTACTGACCTGACTTCGCCTGGGTTGAATCACAACCCAGTTGCTGTGCAAGTGCTGTAACTCGGACATGTTGCTCTAACGAGCATCAGAGAGGATTAGCCTTGGTAGGAGGGCTGGTTGCAAGGTGATGGGATGCCACGGTTCACGAAGTATATAGCGGGATCATTGTGGATCAATATAAACATATATATATATAATATCTTGCCCAATTACTGGCCTTGATGGGTCAACTGCGAACAGAGATTGAAGGATCGCCCAGGTTTACGATCCCATAGGTACCCCCCAAAAACGGGTCCTATAGTAAGGTCACTTAACCTCTCTGAGGTGTCACGGGGTGCATCTACCAAGAGAGGTTGAGCAGCCCATCCGCTCGCCCATCCCATATGTACCACAGACCAGGGTCCGAACGTGAAGCGGTCTCTCAACCTCTCTTGGTAGACCAGCAATCCGCTCGACCGTTGGGTTTTTCGACCTTCGCCGCTGAGGTCTGTTGGACGAACACTGAGACCCTGACGGTGACGCGAGTAGTGGGAAACGCGGGGGAGGAAAGGCGGTGTCCATGCAGAGCCGGAGTCGGGGGAAAGTAACCCCGGTGTTGTGCCATGGTTTCCCCGATCTACTCAAGAATTCAGCAGGATGTAGCAGGAAGTTTGTGTGAATGTCAGCACTCTTTTTTGGAGGTCCGGTAGTAGGACAAGCTGGACTTCATTTGCGCGGACCCAGAAAACACCGCCACAACCACGCATACTGATGGACAGCAAGTGCCAGAACGGCACAGGGGTGAGATACCTTTTGACATCTTTTGACATGTTAGCTAGCATGTTCTCGATGGATTGGGCATGTTCTCGTGCAGTTTTTTCATGAGATGTTGAATGATGAAGGAGTTAGGCAATCAACCATCTTGCCCTCCGGAGGGCAAAGCCCACTTTAGATAAATGGAATCAACGCCGCCCCCAGGAAGAACTACGCAAAAATGACGTTTGATGTATTTCATGTACCGGCAAGAGCACTGAGGCCAATACAGATTTTCACTTGACTCTCAATCGTGGCCAGGTCTATCAAAATAATTCCTGGGCCAACTTCCTGCACATGAGCGTGACACGAGTTTTGCTACTCCTGCTGCATATTCAGGTTGTTGATCAATGCTTTGGGAGGGTAGGGGGAAGGAACTCTCAATTTATGGTGATTTAGATAGATAGATATACAGTATATACATGTTTGAACGGATTGTCGTGGCATGTGCGTTTGTCAACACCCCTACCTTGCCTTGATGGATTGTATACTGACACAGCATTTTGTCAGTTGAGCACCTTCCCCCCTCTCGTGCAAAACACCTGTTGGCACAGGAACGAGGATTTTCCACCAGGTTTCGATGATTTTGCTCGCCTCTCCCAGATCCAGGTGCGCCAGTTTACATCGGTGGATCGCTTGCACACCAAGAAGTCCAAATCCTAATCCAAAAGTGCGCGATTGTAGCTTGCACGCGTGCATATGAGATTGGATGAGGGTCCTCAGGATTCCACCCAGCCTATACCCACTTGCCGGGATGCCTTGCTCGTTGAGTTTAACCTCCGCATTGTCAAAAGTTTCTGGCAAGTATATAGCCGTTGGCTTATCTTGCATACACATCGAAACATGACCAGCATCCGCGTGTCAGAAGTGCGCAAAGTGTTATCCACACACCCAACTGGCTACCACATCCATCACCACCCCAACCATCTCCACCCCACCCTGCGCAGCCACCACACCTTAAGAGTCTATACTACAATTAGATACAATTAGCCAGCTTTATACTAATGATTTGACAGGACAGTCCCCCTCCTCTCACTACACTTATCCCCTTGCGGAGATGACACACACACACACACACACCCGCCAAGCTTGGCGGTTGAGGGGCGAAAGTAAACGAGCGAACGAGTAAACGAGGCATCCTTGTTTTCAGTACTCGAAACACCCAACAAACCATGTTCAGAACCAGCGAAAGACGAGACGAACCGATGGCCAGAAAGCGGAAAAACATGGATGACGAAAAGGGAGAGTATATAAGATCCATCCATGATCCATCCACGAAGCCCAGCATTGAAACCACTATGTCAGAACCCATTTTTACCTATGTACTTTCTCTCATTGCGGTGTAAGACAGAACTAGTCAAACAGCAAACTCATAGACAACTCAACAGCACCACAATGCCATACTGAACCTATTAAATTATCGTGACTGATAGTGCACCTATAGTCATTCACCGGCGACCAATTAAAGGGAACTGAACCTATTAAATTATGGTGACTGATAGTGCACCTATAGTCATTCACCGAGTGGCACACTCACCCATTTTCCCAAATGATTGGGTCCAATTTCCCACCCCATCGCTGGCCATGGATGACGCTTGGCCGCTGCTTCATTGCTGCGGGGTCTTGACCTTTGCAGCTCTTCTGCGCAAGAGTGACTCTAATGCCACTTGGAGCAGAACTGGAAGGGCGGCAAGGGCCAGGGGCAAAGGCCACGCGCGAGTGAGTTCTGCGGGAGGCGGAGGATGATTTCCAGGTTTCCCAGGTGAAGTCGCATTTTTGCAGGTCTTTTTTACAGATTGGAATGGCCTTTTCTGAAGTTTCAGGGCTTCAGGCACATGCTAGTTACTAGACGGTTCAGGGGACCCACGACCACCCACCGAAACGGAAGTGGGGCTTCTTCTAGCCCTGGGGACCTGAGGTCGCCATTGGTCTGTCCACGCTGGGCCTTGTCGCGTGGTGCTTCTGCGACTTCCGGCGTCAGATGCGCTCCGTACGAGACGAGCTGTGGTCCAAGGTGGTTTGGCACAGCGCGGGACCGGTAGGGCTCAAGGTCGGCAGGTGAGTTGTTATCCGACCCGACACTTCCAATGACTCATTTTAAAACATGAATTCAGACAACGTAGTGATTGGACGGAGATTCGGTTAGATGTGCACCATGGCTTGACCCAAGTGTCCTTGGATTTCAGCTCCTCTCAACGTAGCCAAACCTTACCCTTCAATTGTTTGACGCTGTGAGGCTGCAAGCGTTTTGTGCTCCAAATGCTTCGACCTTGGAAGAGCCTTGATTCCTTGCATCACTGGATCCTCAAAGAAACCCCTCTTCGACCCGACGACCTTCCGCTCAAAGACGCGCGGGAGTTCGGCGGGCGCGGGGCGTCCGCGCGGAGCCATGGCCAGCGAGGGCGAGGAGGTGGAAGGGCCCTATGACGATGACTTCGAGGAGGAGGAGCTTTCAGAGGACGAGACTTGGGCCAGAGGAAGGAGTCTCTTCTCCTGTCGCAGCCCTGGAACCCTGGAAAAATGGCAGCCCTGGAACTTTTGGGGACCCAAATGGCACATGGAAAGGGCGTCGGTGTCCCTGCCCAAACGGCATGTCCGTTCGAAACGGGGCCGGTGGCGGTTCATACTGGGGGCGAGCAGCTACATGCAACATACAAGAGTCGAGAAGTCGAGACTGTCGTAGCATAGGTGTCGATAGTGGGGGTGATTGGCTCAAGCGTGCCTGTGAGCCGCGTGTTGCCCTCAGTTTAGGGCATGTGCCATGTCTTCAAGGACATGGTGCAGCTGAGCAACAGCCATAAGGAAGAGCCTGCACGTGGCATGACCCCCCCCGAAATCCTCATGGCTTAGTGGAGTGAAAACCACCTGTTCTGTCTTGGGATGTCGGTGGACACGTGGGGGCGGGGGGGGGGGGGGGTCCAGGCCCAGGATGGGGTCCAACGGTGAGACTTCACCGGCACCGAGCCGGACGGCCCAGGAGGCGCCACCGAAAACTGTGGCCGCTGAGGCTAAGCCGCCGAAAGCACCGGAAGCTGAGGCAAGGTGAGTTCTGGGCTGGGAGGGGGATGAGGGTCAAGGGATGGATTTAGGGGGCAGTGGGGTTTTCGAGAAATGGATGAAAAGAACACACTTGTCTTGGAGGAGATTCGAATATTGCAGGCCTTTTTTTTTTAATCAGATTGGCCCAGAAGACCGGGTTTGTATATTATAGAGGATCGTGGCGCGATGTTTTTTGAACCCTGCCTGGGATTTGATCAAATCGCAACCTTGAGCAAGTGATCATCACTCTCTTGGTGGTGGGGTTGTTGATCATAGCCGACCCCTGCACTGGGGCTGGAGGGCAAGATTTCACGTGGCTTCGCCTATTGGAAACGGCAGTTCATTGCCTAACCCAGACACACCATGACACACCATGATTGGGGGGTCAATTGTTGGCATTGCGTTTTACCACTGAGGGTCAATTGTTGGCCAGCGTTGCAGTGCGAATTCTGTAAACACTTGGAATAATTCCACACAAAACGGAATAATTCCACAATGTTCCATACAACATTGACTAATTATGACTAATTCCATACAAAATGGACTAATTCCATACAAAATGGTACCATTGCCTAACCCAGACACACCATATATGCAACTTTTGCCTTCATTGGGGGTCGATTACGGGCAGTGCTTTCTACCACTGGGGGATCAATGGTTGGCCAGCGTTGCAGTGCAAATTCCATACAAAATAGAGTCGTTTTTGCCTCGCAACCTATATATATCTATATAGTAGCTTCTTGTTCCTAGTAGTGTGGCCAGCAGTGCCCCTCGTAGCTTCTTGCTCCGTTCGTAGCGATGCCCATACGACCGCCATCACGGCACCCAAGGCCGCCGCTTCTTCGCCCTCATCGCCCTCGCGGCCGAGCGTGGTGCACCGGCACGAGGGTGGCGCAAGCGGCGCAGGTGCGGCCGCACAGCCGCGGCCGCGGTGGCACCATGATGAAGCACGGATGTGAAGAGACAGAATCAGATACACTTTTGGAATTATAGAATGAACAGAAGGATTATATACAAGGGTATCAGGAATGATTCTGTAGCTGCTTTTTGAAGTATTGAGCATTTATAAATTCCTGAAAGCTTGTCACGCGCGGGAGCGCCTTGAAGGTTCTCAGGAAGGAAAGCCACCAGCTTTGAGGGCAAAGTTGCCCTGTTTCTTTTGGAGTTCTTTTTATGCAAATTCTTGAATCAGGAAGCCAGAAAATCAACATTTAGCATTTTGAAGATGCCCAATCTCAATCTGACAACATTGTGTGTGCCCGAATTAAAAGTTTGTATACATGATAATTATATGATATATCATATCATGATATTTTTTAATCCCAGACACTCCATGTATGGCATATATATATATATATACATCGACATTGGGGTGGTTTCAGGGGCTAATATAGGCATGATACGTTTTCACATGTTTTCACATGTATTTGCTTTGTACTGCCTCGCCTGCTAGCACGTACTGAAACGCGCCACTCAACGTGAGGTCAGGTCAACCGGCTGAATCACACACAGTCGTCACGACGGACGACTCGACTCAGACTCAGTCGACGATAAACACTAAAAACGCACCAAAGGTGATGAACGTGTTTAGCCGCCCTGTTGGGCAACCTGAGGCACAGGAAGATCCATACAAGTTCGAGTCTTTGTTTGGGGGGATAGGCATGGGTCCCAATGCTTTCCCGAAGTGCAATTTATGCAGGGACAATCACGACTAACAAGTCACGGAGAGAAAGAAACTATCATGATATATGTGGGGGACATTGTTCCTCCATGTTCTTCCCACCAATTTTCTCTTTGCTTACACCTCCAACAGCCCCCAGCACAGGCCCCGCAGTGCTCCCGGAACTCCAGCCGCCAGCCCATCCCAAACGCTCCACAATGATACATGCAAACTATCCAAATGTATATATAGGTTATCATTTGCATACCAGCACCTTCCGTACGGTCGCTCCAAACGAAATTGCCCTACTCTACAGACAGGATCTCCAGACAGGACAACTTGCAGGTGCAGGTGTTTGGAACATCAACCCCATTCTTTCCCACACACTCCATGGGAATGGCATATTGACCTGCGTTCACCCCTGAATATATGTATAGTGGAGGTCACTGACTTAGACCAATTGTGGAAATATCATCTATGTCACTGAGAGCTCAAATTCCATTCCGTTTGGAGGTGATTGGCCACGCATCGAGCTGCGCCCCACCGGTGGCGCCACCGGCCCCCCGAGCGGGCGGCGGGTGCTGCGGGGGAAGATCTCGGTGGGGGAAGATGGAAGGCCTGGCACCGGAGATGCTTGGAATCCACGGTCGGTCCAATGGCGTCCTGGGTTCCAGGTGATGATTCTGTTCGATAGACAAGGAAAGCTACCGGATCCTAATAGAGGTACAACACGAACTATTGAGGAGTTTCGCTTCTTTCTCATGTGAATCTGCTGGAGGGATCCTTTTTTTTGGCAGCTTTGTTTGCACGGGAACGGCTCTTAAACGCGAACCTGGTGCGAAAAAACAGCTGTTGCAAAGACAGTTTGTACCCTGGTGGTTTTGGGAGAAAGTCGCAGGTGGTGGTGGCCTGCGAGGGATTAGACCAATGTTCGCCAGCCAAGCGTGGGTTTTGCGAAGATGGGGTAGACAGGTAGGTGATTCAATGAAATGCTCGGAAGGACCTCCAATGACCAGAGCCGCTCGTCACGGCCGAGGACAGCTCGTCACGCTTGGAGGCGACCTCACCTCCGGTTAAGGACTCTCGTCCCCTGTGGCTGCAGCACGACGAGCGAGCAGCTGCCCCTCGCAGTCGGCCCACGCCTGCAGGCCCGGGCGTGGAGAGTGGCGCAGGCCACTTGGTCAAAGCAGGTGTCACCGCGGCCCAAACGGGCCATGGGGTATGCCATGCCAAATTGGAACCGATTAATTGGTACAACATGTCACCGTTTAACATAACATACAACTCTCTATAACTCTCTACCATATAGGTTTTGCCAAGAATTCTTTGAAACAGCTCCAATTCTGTTGATCTTGCATCGCCCTCTTCGGGCGGCCGGCTCCGCTATGCTGAGGCGAGGACGCCGCGCCGCGCGGGCGCCGCGGAACCGAGGATCCGGCCGCTCCGGCCGACGACCAGCGGAAGGTGAAGCGAGACTTGGTGGGGGGCTGTTCAGGGAGGCAAAGCCTTCAGGTGCTGATTTGTTTTTGTTCTTTTTGTGTGTGTTCGACCTTTTTTCTACGAGGCATAGGGCACAGGGACACTCTTTGGAGTCGATCTATATATTATGTGACATACTGCATACTGTATTGATTCGTGCACGTGGGGTCATGTCGTGTGCAAGTATACTTCTCCTGATGGGCTGACATGGGAGAATTGCCACGGGTATGTTGTTTTAGAGTCTTTGTTCAGTTTCTCCATAGCAGCCTTACATCGCACCATGTCTCACAACCATGCACCGACTCAGTGGTTTCAGAGCTCGAGTAGATGGCACAGAGCCGAACGTGTCCTTTAGATGGAGATCCTCATATAAATCACCTTTTGTGATTTCGTTTTCGAACCTACTCTGAAACCAGATGGGACCCAACGACCTAAGGAGGCGTCGCTCTTTTTCGTGCTGAGGATTGCAGCAGGAGGTGCAAAGGCTCTCCCAGCGCTTGGCTGAATCTGAAATGTTTTCCCCTCAGGATGATGGTTTGCCGCGCTTCGCACTGGACGAAGTACAGGTGGGAGAAACTGAGCCAGTGAACTCAGAAACTTTTGGATGTTCTTTCTTTCGGGAAGAGACAAGCACTGGTGGTCATTGGGTTCCAAAAAGATAGTCAATTAAGGTATAGTACGTAACTTTAAAGGAGAGGAAGACGTGATTCCACCACGCTACCATGCAAAGCACCTGTGTAGAAGTGGAGTGACCGGATACCGTGCGATGGACATGGGGGACAGCATGGGACAGCCAACGCATGTTGACGCATCAGGCGCCGAAAGCGTCAGCCAGTCGTTCTTTTGAGGATACCCTACTGAATCCTTAGACGGCTCCAGCTTGCCTGGGGTGGGACCTGACACTAAATGTAGGGATGCAGACCCGAAAGAAGTCCTTCCCATTCAAATAGGTCGGGCCCAGCTTCTTGGAATCTAATTAAGTCGGTTTTCGATGAGGTCCCTCAACCTCCTGCAGACTTGGGTCCGATCGATGGCTGAGCGACCGTGACCTGCAGTCCTTCGAGATCATTCGAGATACCCTCCAATCATAGCGTCACAAAGAAGAACGGACAGGAGATAAGATATCGTTCAAGTCGGTGCACTTTGTGACTTGGGACAACTCTCAGTACTGTAGCTTTTGCTCAGGAGGGAGCGCTGAGGGTTGCCGGGGTGTCCATGTTCTCTCCCCAAGCTACAGAAGCCCGAGCTACTCAGCTTAAGGAGATGATCGCACAAGGGGGTTTTGCTTCGGTGCATGTGGCCACCTGGCAATGCACTCCGTGTGCTTTGAAGAAGATCTTCGACCCCATCCTGACCGAGGAGCTGCTCGGCGACTACGCCTCCCCAACTGACCTTTCGGTAGTCTTTTCAGTTCCGAGTCCCAGCCGCCACCAACAGTCACCTACTAAAATCCGTGTTGTCTCCCCCTACCTGCTTCCCACCTTCACAAGCCCCTAGACTCCCTAGACCCAGGTTGAAGTCGGAGTTCGAGAATGAGGTCCGGATGCTGCGCAAGCTGCGGCATCCCCACGTGGTGACCTTGACGCCTGGCTTTTGCTTGCCAGCACCCGACTTCACAGGTCACCAATGGTTCGACCTCCAACAGTGACTAACAACATCTAACAACCCTCTATTTTGGAGACCTGTACAGTTGCCCTGAACTGGGTGTTTGTCCTCTTTGCTCCAGGAGCACGGTTTTGGCTGGAGTTGCTGAATAACACTCCAAGGATGGCGGTTTGTCGAACTCCACCGGCCTTGAGCATCCTCACGGAGCTGGTGCCTGGGGGCGCCACGGCGGGAAGCCGATGCGGTCGGCCTCGGCATCGGCTCGGCGGGTTCCGATAAAACGACGGTATTCGGCCATGATTGGCCACTGGAAGACCCTTTTCCTTTGCAAACAGGTGGGTTCCTGTTCCATGTGAGTTTTCCTTGGAGAGTATGAAGATCAAAGATGTATATAAATGTATAAATGTAAAGCATGTTCCCCCGAATGGGTCACTATTTCGATCTGTATCGATTGTTGTTTTCCCCATGACCTGGTTCAACGGTCGGTCAATGGACAATACCCCGATATTCATCTAACCTAACACTTTCATTCCCTAGGGCTCCAAGTACCTCAGAAGGTGTTTGGACCCTCCTGGCTCCCCCAGTTCCACCGTACCTCAGAAGGTACGACAGGAGCCCTAGGGATTTGTATGGCTGGTGGAGTGCTGGAGTTGTTCAGGACATCACATCCACCGGGCCGCAGCGACCGGATCCTCGTTTGGATTTTGTATGCTGATCGGAGGAACAGCGCTCCGCGGTCGAGTCTGGCCCAATTTCGATTCGTTTTTTGTTATGCCAGACACGACCCATGGGACTGCCATAGATGCTTACATTGGGGTGGTTTGGGGGGGTCAATGGGGCGGCATATATGGCATCATATGCATATAACGTATCCCACATGTCCTGGTCCCTGGTAGCTCTTTGAGCAGAGGAAGACATTCTATGGATCCAGTCCACATGTCGTCCAGTCCACACGGCCCAGGATCCCTCTTTGAGGCCTTGCATGGCCCAGCTCGGTCCAGAAGTACGGACCACGCAGTGCTTCTGCCACTGCTGCGCCAGTCTGGAGCAGCGCTGGCCTATTTGCATGCGATGATGGTCGTGCATCGGGACTCTTGGGCGGTCAAACCCCACGTCTTCGTGTCGAGTCTCGAAAAAACCGGCGGTCCGATCTCTGAGGCGTGTGATGAGTTGATGCTGTGAAAAGCGACTGACAGACCCCGAGATGCAAGAAATATATAAGTGGTTTTGGTGCCCACATTCGTCTCACGCTTGGTGACGAGCTGCTGAAATGTCCAGCGGGGTTGCTAACATCAAAAGGAAATTGATACCGATTGTGTCGCAACTTGGTAGGGCATGTAGGGTGAGTAGGTACCTGCCTACCCGAGTGGTTTTGACGACCAATTTCTCAAACTTTGACCCGGTCGAAATATGGTCAGTAATTAGGGTAATTGTTATGACCTCCCAAACGGGCTGAAGCCCACCCAATTGGCCCTTCATGAGTTGCAAAACAATTTGTCGTCCAGAGGCTGGTTTTGCACCTCTAAGGACATCAAGTCGCAGAATGTACTTCTGACAGAAGGCAGTCGGCCCACGGCCAAGCTCTGTGATTTCGGCTTGGCGCGCATGCGACACGTGGACTTGGTTCAGGTGACTGTTCATTTTTCCCTCTCAAATTGATGCACATTTAAAGAAGATCCGGGATGTGGTTTACGATGTTTGTTGTTCAATGAGTCATCTCCAATCTCTCCCCAGTCGTTACGTTGTGTAGTTGTCTTGTTGGCATCAGAGATTTTTACCCTCTGGATGCCCCCCACAAGCCACCCTCAAGGTTTGAGCCATACCGACGGTATGGATTTCAGAGTAGATGGCACAAACTGAAACCCTTAAATGCTTTTTAGAACACAAACCACCCAACTTGGAGTCTGTGCATTTCTACTCTGAAAGCACACTGTAGAGTCACTGTAGAGGTGTTCACAACTTCGAAGCTAGAGATGTGAGGGAGCGCGTTGAAATCACCACCTGAGGCAGCGAACTCTGCACGGGGTCCATGCAATGGGCAGGCACGGCACCATACATGGCGCCGGAGCTCTTTCAAAAGAGGACCACCCATGCTCCGGGGATATCAGAGACATGTAGAGCTGGAATCTCTGGAGAAGGGGTTTGCAGAGACTCTAGGTATCTCTCAATTTTGCCACATGCTAAAGATTGAGCCATATAGGCCAATCCTGATCCATGCTCCACACTCAAATTGGACCATGCGTTCGTTCGCCGTTCGCCGAGAACCCTCGGGGTGACGCCCTGCCGGCCCAACTTCTCCTCGAACGCAGGAAGTACGATGAGACCGTGGATGTCTTCGCCTTCGGAACGATGATTTGGGAGGTCGATGTACACGTTTCTTCCCGGTTCCCACTGCGATGATTTGGGTTCCACCTCCCAAATGGGAACCTGTGCTCATTGGGTTCACACCTGTGCTCATTGAATTCTAGACATAGTGCTAGACCTGTTGGTCTTTAGGCATGCATGCATCAGAAAGCCCGTGCGTGGACCCACACATCAAAGAATCTTCTACAATGAGTGAAAAAGGTGCCGGTTGTACATCCATTATTTGTTATATTATGACTATAGACTCTTGATGAATAACACCACCCATATGAAGATCAAGAGGTTTGGTGTGTTCTTTTCAATCAAGAGTCTACACTACCTACTCTTGGCAACCTATGGGAGTGTATCATTGTTGATATAGTTTTCTTTGACCAGATTCGTCAGTTTGTTTGCCTTGACTGAGAGACAGAGACTGAGACCTGGCGCTTGTGGCACCAGGTGGTCTCACTCGAGATCCCCCACGCCAACCTGGATCCCGCCGACATCGCGCACCGCGTGAAGAGCAAGGAGGCAGCTGGACTGGCATTGCAGCATAGCTGGCCAAAGAGTCTTGGCATTGGCCAGCTATGTCAGCCAGTCTTTACGGAGGAAGGTCATGTCGAGTCATTTCAGAGGTCTTTGTGGGTTGCTTTGCCAAGCTCAAAAAGAATGTCCAATCTTTTGAGCATGCCCTAGGCCCTAGATATACCGGGGTTCCCCTGTATCGCTTGGACGCGATCCTGTGGCCCAACATCAACAGTGTTGTTCATTCATGAACTCTGCTGGACTTGGTGCATCCAAACCCTGAATTTGGGCTTCCACCATGTTCCAGTCAGCACCTTCGTCTAGGGACCGCCATGGCCCAGAAAAAACCGCGATGGGCCGGGCGGCAGGGACCGACTCGCAGCCCTAAGGAGCCTGAAGAACCTGCTCCGAAGTGCGCTGTCAGCGGAAGCTGAGAAACGACCAGCGATGAGAGAAGTCGTGAAAGAACTGGAAGGAATCATTCCAACTTTCAATGACCCTTGAACACCCCATGGCGGAACGAAAGAATCCCCATGGGAAACGCGGCGGTTCTGGTTTTCCCCCGTGGATTTGGATGTGACATGGTGTGGATGTGACATGGTGATCACCTCGTTGTTGGGATTGCAGTTGGTCTCACCGCCACGTTCCATCCCGCCAAAGACGGCGGGTGCCAATGCGACGTGCCACGAAGATGGTGGCCGAAGTGTTTGACTCTTGAGATCCACGATTTCAATGCTAGATCGTGCATAGCCAAAATAACGAACAGTTTGCAACATGATGGCCACTCAGGACAATTAGTTTTTTGTTATTTTTTACAGGTGTCCATGTCCATGTAACTTACATGGACATGGAAACCTGTAAAGAAATCTGAGTGGCCAACAATCTATGTCAGAAGGTGTGTGAAACTGGGTTGAAACTAGGGCCACTAGGGATGTTTCTGTGGACATGTGTTCTTGCCCAAAAGAACTAAACTCCTCCAGGTCACCCCGCCGGCCCAGCCCATCCTTTCTACGACCGTGTTCCAAATGACGCGAGTGGTCCTCACTTATAAACTAAACTTATAATCACAGGCCAGCTTGGTTGATCTACAGACACGACCCATCGGACTGCCATATATGCCGATCAGTTGGGGTTTGGGGGGGCAATCTAGGCAAAAAAAATGGCAGTCCCGTGGGTCGTCTTTGGGCAATATTTCAGGTGGATTTGATCTGCAGGGGGGGACGGATCATCGGATCAGCAGATCACGTCAAGGGACGATCGGATTGGATGCCGCCGTGCGGGCTGACGCCGCGATCCCTGAGGAAAGAGGAAGCCACGATCGCCCAAAAGTTGCCCCTACAAGTCCAGTCTGACCTAAGTAAAACCTGGTCCTGAAAAGCTCATGGAGTAGTGTTGTATGATCAACTCCAGTAAACGAGGTGACCTGTAGTAGGGTGCTTGAGTATGCTGAAGATACGAACGAAAAGAACATTCCCCTTGGCACGGCGAATGGGGAATCGTCCGCCACGCCGATCTGCGATCCGCGCATTTTCGTATCGTCTCGCCCGACGCCCGATGCCGTCGCGATGGGGCATCGACCGAGATGCCGTCATTTGCTGTCCGCACGCTTTGTTGTTTCAATCTCAGTGAAGGTTGACATCCCATGGCAGCATCCATAAGCCCAGAGTTCGACCATGTTCGACCATTAAAGGTGTTAATGAAGCATTCAGTTCGACCACGCGACTGGACCATTTTTTGGGGTTCCCCCTTTCGCCTCCTCGCCGCTCTGATTCTTCGTCGGTCAGGCTTCTTCCACGCAATTGAGCCAGCATTTGTAGAGACCATTGAAGCAAGACCACCTCCAGATCCTTCATGTTGCCGCCTATTTTTTGGGTGTGTCCTCCTCACTTCCACCTTCCGACCTTCCTGCTTTCCGACCTTTAGTATCTCATTGGTGTTCTACTAAGTCTACCAGTCTTGCTAGTCTACCATTCCCAAAAGACGCTGTGAAAAACATGCGCAATAACCATGCTGGGTGGCTTGGTTTTTCACAGATGCGCAACAAGCCATAGCGGTGGGGGTTCTTCTGAGACTAACTCTTTGGTTCTGGTCGCTTAGGTCACGCAGACGCTTCCAAGTTGGTTACTAGTTAAACTAGTTCCTTCTTTGTCAAGTTCAGTAGCACAGATCTGGCATGCTTCATTCCTGGTCATTTCACCGCGGTGCCGCGGGCCTTGTGCGCGAGGTGGCAGTGGCTCTACGCGTGGGAGCATATGCCGAAGAACTTGGGGCACCGCAGGAGGCTTGGACTTGGATGAATTGGTTTGCTGGTAGACCGCGGAAGATCCTCAATTTCCTGAAGTAATTTGCACTTGCTACATGGCCGGCCGTGCCCGGCCGTGGAAGATCCCTGGATGGTCGAACGGCAGAACAAGACTGAGCAAGAGCAGCAATCCACAACGTTCACCTGAAACGCATCGCTACGAACGAGTAAGGGCGCTACTAGTAGCTCCTGGCCTTTCTACTAGTACTGTAACAAGAAGATACTAGTTTACAAGGGGCATTACTACTACAGTAGTAGCATTTGTCCTATTATATAGCCGCTATTAGTAACAAGAGGCTTATATATATATATATTGCATATTGCCCATATGGCCGCTTCAGCTTTGTGCTCAAAGTGAGTGGGAACGACTTCTGCGCGTTTCGCGTGAGTGGTCGCTTGCTTGTGTTATGCTATAGGATTTGTGCGGGCCACATCGCAGACATTTGCACCCAACAACACTTGGAACCTCTTGGAATATTCAACTCCTTTGTGAACATGCGAGCATTTCACCCACTCTTTCCATGAGAACATTTCACCCACCAGCTACCAGCATCCACCAGCTATATTTACCATTCACAATTCACAATCCCCTTGTCGTTTGAAGTATCGTGGATTTGTTCAACTTAGGACTGGATCCCTTGGAGATTTTGGACCCTCGACACCTTTGCCGCAAGCCCTGGTGGGTCTCGTGCAGCGGCGGTGCAGCGATTTGATGCGCTACGGCAACGTGTGCAGCTGCTGGGCTGACGAAGTGCGAGTTGGTTGATTTGCAACGGAACCGGATCAGGACTGACACCAATCCTGAGATCTAGTCGGTCAGATCAACAAACATGTCTCGAACACAGAATTGAACAGGCTCCATCATGTGGGTCCGAGTCGACGATATTTTTTGGTACCCGCACGTTGGGTCTATACTTCCTATAGTTACCTGGATTTTTCAACATGTTGCTTTTTCCTTTTCCGTTGGCCGGGTTTTATGGATGAACAGGCAGAAATTCATCATTATTGATCCAGGTATGAAGGTTTGGGAGACAACAAGGACCATTTGTCCTTTGCTCCAAGTAGCACTGCAGATTCAGTCCAAGGAGGTGACGAAACAAACGAGTCAAGGAGGATTCCAGGATTAAGACTCAGACCTCCTGGAAGAAAGGAAACAAAGACACAATAAGACATGCCCTCAAAAAAGGTGGCCCAGGAGATGGTGGTGGCCCTAATAAGGTTATCCTGGAAGAAAGGAAATCAAGGTGGCCCATGATTTCAGACACGGAGGCATAGATGCCCTAATTTCGATACTGTCAAGAGGGGGGATGTTGCTTGGAAATGACAGTGGTTTTGCCATACATGTCAAATCAGGTTATTCATGCATTTCTTGTTTCAACATCCCAACACCCTGCCACCGAGTTGAACCAAAGGGCTGCAGGATGGCTCCAAGATTGCACAAGTCTGATAGGATTCACCTGGCTTCCACGGGACAACCCGTAGCCGCTATAGTCACGCGACACTGGTCAACCAAACATAGAACTTGAAAAGGACCACTAGAGAATACTAGAGAACTATTTTTCTACAGACAGGTGGTTTTCTGGATATAGAAAGTTATACCCAGACACTCCATGTATGCCATATATGCCTACATTGGGGTGGTTTTGGGGGTCAATGTAGGTACATATGGCATACATGGAGTGTGAGTTATAGATTAAATTACCCAGTTTCAGCAAGTCGACGTTGGATCTTTGAAGCTTGCCATCGAGGTGCCTTTTTGCATCTAAAGCGCTGCTTTGGGGCAACGATTGGGCCGAAGCAGAGGCAACATGTCGGAAGATCAGGAAAACATGTGTTCCAATTCTCTCCATTTCCCGTTTTTGGAAAGGTGTGGCAATCTCAGCATGCCTTGCGTTTGGGTTTCCCAAAATCTCAGCTATTTGTGGCTTTGGCGTGGCACTTGCAGAAGTTCTTGTTCCGAAGAAGCTGTGTATTTTGCACCAACATACTGTACACCAACATCAGCACCCACCTGCGGCCTCCGACTCCACCGATGGCGCACCACTCCATGACTCGGGTCAGCGCCGCTCAGCGCAGGAGGCTCTGGGCTGCGAGGTGACCTCGGAGGCCCTGCTGGTGGCCAATGTGCAGCGGTGGCACGGCAAAACATAAGGGTTTTCCATCCATGTAGATGTAGACCTCAAGATAGAAGGGAGTTTTGGTTGTTGCTGATGTTGTTAGAAGCACCTTTGTGGTAGGGTCGGGGACCTTTTAGACGTGCTGTATAGAAACGTGGCAACATTCTTGTGCCCGAGCTACGGTGGGCACTGCCCCTGTGCCACGTGCGCCCACCCCGCTGAGGGCACTGCCCCGGTTCTTGCGCTTTTGCTCCGAAGTGAAGCACGGAGCGGCGCTGGATGGTTTTGTCTTCGAGATCCGAGGCGGAAGACTTCCCCAAGTGGTGTTTAATGGTGTTTGTGTGTGGGATCAATGGTTCAAGGAGGTGCTGCATGTGGTGTTTTTTGGGGGTGCTTTTTGTGGTGCTTCTTGCATGGAAAACGTGTTGGTGAATTATGGTGAACTTCTGCTTTAGCTGTTAGCTTTAACTGCTACACTTGTTTGTTAACATGTTCAGTGCACAGGCGAAACAGTTTCAGGGTTGGATAATCCAGGCAACAAAGAGAACATGTTGCCACAGCAGCAAAACAAGTGCCCCAACCTACAAATATAGTAACCAGGGCGCTTGGAGCCTCACATGTTTCACTCGAGAAATGGTCAAAGTCCGGCAGCACACCGAGGACATGATTACCCACATCAATGATTGAGTAGACTTCCATGTGTCGAGGAAGAACTGAGAACATGTCCAACCAACCTTTGCTGCACTCCTCCAAGGAAGTGCAAATTGCCAAACTTCTCACCCAACCCAACCCTGCGTTTGCGTATATCAACTCGTCCGTTGCTGGGCCTTAGGTACGTCCAAAAAGTGCGGGGGATGATAGCACGCCATCGAGTTACCACAACGCCCTGGGCGGGGAACAGCCCTCAAGGTGATCCTGGTCACCTCATTTGATGCAGGTCACACCCCTAGCTAGGTACTGTAGCCCAATTTACATGAACCATCATGAATCCCTAACATGGCCCATAGGCTTTTCTGATGTTTTGCGGATTCTGCAAGGCGCTCCTTTCGGACCTAAACTCCGAAAAGACACCCAAACCCGCAAAAACATAAACCAGCTGGGCTCTCCATCCGCAACCAGCCTCAACAACCATCCACAACCATTCCTGCCACATTTGTTGACATGCCGGATTTGATTTGAGGGATCCATCTTTCCAACTTGAGGACCTAGACGAACCCAAGAGACCCTCTGTTTTGGTTCATGCACTCAGCTGATCTGCGAAAAGGCCGTGAGTACTGCGCGGACCTGACCTCTTTCGCACGAACAGTGCGCCTTTTGCTGGCGATGCTGAGCGCCGGTGATCCCAGTGGTGCCCGGTGCTTCGCGCGGAAGGTGGCAGGATCCGCAGGGCAGAGGGCGGAGCTGGGCGGAGGGGGAATTCTTGGAAGTTTGACTTTCAGTTGGAGTGAAAATAGCAGTGGTCTTCTTGTGTGATGTTTTCTTGCAGGCCTCGAGTTCAATCCCATTGATGAACCCTACAGCTCCAAGCATATGATACTTTCTGAGAAGATATACGGTATTTGAGTCGTTTTTGGGGAGGCACCCACCCCAAACCACCTTGTCAGAAGGTAGCAGGTAGCTCTTCAGCTCGCGGGGACTAAGGGGATCCAATGGCCGAAGATCGCTCCCTCCACTGGGCCGGACATCGGACAGCGTTCCGATCATCGAACGACAGAAACAAAGAGTCAGAGGTTGATTGGTTTTGGATGCTGAAGTGCTGGAATGAAAACGAAACCATGGTAAGTTAACTACCATAAACTAGCAGGCAGAGGCACACATCTACCAACGTGGATGGTACAGGACTGCTTTATGTGTCTTTTATCAAGCAGTGTGGTTTGTATACATAGTGCATCATAAATGCTGGTTCTGAGATTGGAAAGATCTTTCCTGGGCAAGTGAGATGTGGTCGTTTGATCTTGTATATTGGAGTCACCACCGCAGCAACCACCTGTTACCAATGTGCTTGCTCACAGGTCAATCTTTGGTGCAGCAATGCTTGCAGCAAGTGGGTAGCTAGGTGAGTTTGAGACAGGGGAGCCTCCTGTGTCCAGTCAATCAATGGGTAAATTCACACCAATTTGATCTTACGACCTGCGACACCTCTTGGGCCATAACAACCCCAATGGATCTCAATGGTCCTTTCAACGGTTCACTCAATTCAACACGACTTGTGGATCTCCATTGAATCATTGGGGCACTCAACACGTCCAAGTTGCCCCGCGTTGATACTGTCATGACTGGAGCTCGTCACCCCCTGATTACCCACCCATGTCCTGTCCAGGACGAGGATGGTACTTCCAGCTTCCTGGCGGGAGCCTAGAGTCCTAAGGAGAATGGTGGATGGAGAATGGGAGGACTTGGAACTGGTGAATGGGGAGAAGATAGGTACTACTGTAGTGTCACACAGTTGTCAAACAGGTGTTGCAGCATATGATGTAGCATGTGTTCATCTTCCTCCGCGTTGGCAGAGATTCTGGGAACATCCTCGAGAGTCAAAGTGATCATTTTGGAGCCCCGACCTGTGACCTGTGACCTCAAACTTAGGAGATCAAAAAAGGTCACAGTCCTGTTCCCGCTGTTTGGTCTTTTCGGACCCATTTGCGTGGGCTTCGTTCGAGACCAGGTTCGCTCGAGAGCCCATCTTCGTGACCAGCTTCGCTCCCTGCTACGGGGCTGAGAACCCGCGGTACCAGTTCAATCAACATCCGGCAACTTGTCCAAGAATGATACACTTTGACTCACTAACATGGAAGTGAAAAACCTCCTGTTTGTAGAGGAGAGTGGTCTTCCAGGGCCCCATTTTCCGCTTCCATGTTAGTGAGTCAGAGTGTAATCGCATGATGCGCGACAGCATGGCACAGGAAAAACATGTCTTTGGAGGAGTCATGTAGGCTCTTGACATCTCTTGATGAATAACCTGCACCATCCTGCACCCATTGGAATTGAACAACCTCTTCATATGGAGGGGTTATGAATCAAGAGTCTTCAGTCTACATTTGGAGGAGGTTTTCATTTGGTAGGATGAAGCTGAACAACCATCCATTGTCCCCAGGAGTCCTGCTTCATCCTCTTTCAGCCTGAAGAGTCTCTTGGACGTCGAGTCTTTCAGCTGAGAGGTGGGAGCTAACGACTGGTCCATGGTGGACCTGTGACTGGGTTCGCCCGAAACCTGACTCCACAGGTTTTGGCCAGATCTGACCGGTTTTCTGACCGGTTTTTGCAGTTCATGGATCCCCGCGCGTCTGGCGATCTCCGCCGATCCTGCAGATCGATCTTGAGCGATCTTGAGACCACATGGGACTGACGAAGTCGCTCGTTTTCGAATTAACTCAGTTGCCCTTCCTTGGTATGGAGAAGGCACAGAAGACACGCATCCTACCAGCTGTCCTGGGTGTGGAGGTGTTGTTGGTTGAATGTTAAAAACCTCGGCCAGAGCTGTTCTCACTAACACGCGAATTCTACCTGAAAACCACCTTTTCGTGGTCTTCCAGTGGTTCATCGTTTGCTCCAAGTGTCATTCTTGCGAGAAATCCAGATCGCAGATGTTTTACATCCACTGACCATGTCATGAAGCCTTAGTGACTCATTGATTTGTTTCGCCACCTTGGTTTCCAAGGTCCTTCCTGCGCCACGACTTGCAGCTTGCTGTGGGGGAGAAGGGTGAGGATTTGGAGACCTGAGACCTGTTTTTCCAGTGGTTTTTTCAGGACAACCCCCCCTTAGAGGAGGGACATCGATTGAGGAACCCCTAATTACCAATGCACTTGTTTGAGGCTTATTGGACCACCCAGCCGTGGGTTGTGGACTTGGTTGGTGATTTTTTACTTCATGCGTTGAATCAATCATCCCGTCCACTGTCTTGGGGAAGCCTTTTGGGGCCCTGAACTCAAAAACATGCCAAAAAGCTCAAGTAAGTAGGTGTTCCAGGAAAGGAAACCTCCTGAAAGCAGAGCTGCCGAGTCGAGACTCAAAGGCAGTTGTGGTGCTGCTTTAGACTTCATTTGCCTTCGAAAGCTGGTTTCCACGTTCAAAACTTGGGAGACTTCGGAGACTCTGGCTCAAAAACTGGGAACACACTTCTCCTCGGCGGAAGATCCACGTTGCTTTGAACAAGAGGCCTACAAGCATAGTAACAAGAAGCTACTAGCGAGGTTTCCTTACATGACGTCCTTTTATTGGCTGTGCGCGCATTTTTGTTTCCCAGACACCCACTGTTGGGACTGAGCTCTAACCTACATTGACCCCTTTCAACTAGCCCAATGTAGGTAAAGATGCCCTATATGGATCTATGTGGAGTGTTGCTGTTGCTGTTTGAAAGCTGAGGCCTCCAGACAAGCCTCGCAGAGAGACCAACTGGGATCATCCCGTGGACATCCGGGACCGTCCCATGGTGGCAGACAGGATGAACAGGTTGGTAGAAAACGAAGTGGACACCGCGAATACACTCCTCGAAATCATGGGCTTAGCGGAGTGAAAACCACCCGTTTGGTCAGAAAGGCACATGTTATAACTTGGTGTGAAAGATTATCCGGCAGGAGACCCCAAACAGTGTGTGTGTGTGTGAGGTCTAGAGGTGTAGCAGCAGAAAGCCTACAGATCTAGACGCATTGGGGTCCAGAGAGGTGATGGTGGTGATGAAGGTGGAGATCGTGGTGATGGCGGTGGCGAGTGAGTCAGTGAGCGAGTGAGTGAGCAAATGAGTGAGCGAGTGAGTGAGCGAGTGAGCGAGTGAGTGAGTGAGCGAGTGAGTGAGCGAGTGAGTGACAGTAAGCGAGTTACAGTGAGTGAGTCAGTGAGTGAGTCAGTGAGCGAGTGAGTCAGTGAGGTAGGTGAGTGAGTGAGGTAGGTGAGTGAGTGAGCGAGTGAGTGAGTGAGTGAGTCAGTGAGGTAGGTGAGTGAGTGAGTGAGTGACGGACCACCAAGCACGTGGTTTCCCTTGCACCTGCCACGAAAAGTGGCCACCATGTCCGAAAATGCGCACGGCACCACGATGAGAGCGCAGTATCTCTTCACCCTCTTCACCCTCGCCCCACTCGTGGAACCGAAAGTAAATATCTCCCATCCTCGCGCGGGCCTCCCATCGCCCCAGCCGAGGAATCCGCAGCAACTTCCGGCGCCACGGCCGCGAGTACCGGATCCCGGAGACCACGCAATATCCCCCGGCAGAGTTCATCGTGGCGCCCTTGGAGGAGACGGGAAGATCGGCAAGCACCGGACGTGGGGAGAAGAAGATAAAAGCAGAGACCTGAACGCATGATGCACACTATATATAGGCCCATCTCTTATCCCAAGGTATGTTGTGTCCCGCAAAAGGAACCAAAACCAAATGAAAGGCAACATGTTGATCAGCCCAGCACACTGCAGAATTCATGGTTGATGTAAGATGTATTGTAGAGAAACATGAGACGATGGGTCGTTTTTGTTCACCTTTCAGTACCTTTCACTTGGGATTATGTCACCATACATTGGCATGTCGTCGCATGTGTTCCACCAAGGTGTCCCTCCAAAAGATGCAACCGCCATTGGTTCAATGGGTTCTTACCAAGCAACCCTTGTTCTTTTGTTCCTACGGAATGTCAGACGACCGATCCACCTATCCACCGGTCTTGGAAGGCGAAAGGGTCCAAATGGGCCATGGGTCCGTTCACATTTCCAGCTGAGTGGACGATGAAGTGTTTTCGAGCGATTGATCTGTCATGCCCCGGCTTTGAAGGGCAAAAACCACAGGGCGATGCCAAATTGGTTTGAAGCAGGAATCTGGTTTTGGAGAAGATTTGTGTCATGTGTATATATCATACATCATTTTTACTGTATGTCATTTGATGTCTACATCGCTGAGGTGAACGCAGACGTTTTTTTTTCACATAGTCCTGCCCTGGAACTCCGGGCGCCCGGCGCGACGTCTCGTGTTCAGTCATCGGGGCGGTTTGTCCGACTTCGGAAGATGATCTAGAGTGTTTTTTTTCCAACAGCCCTTGACAATCATACGTCCCACGAACGTATCAACCTTTGAAAAGGGTCCAGGATCAATGGGATTATATATGGAATGCAGATCCCATGTACTGCAAGTTCGGGGCTCTCAAGCTCAGGTCCCTCAACCTCTCGGAAGATCCATGGCTCTCATGAAATCTCGTAAAACCCGGCCAGGCATTGAACGATCCACCGGTGCGCTTCTGGGAAAGCTGAGCCCGTCGCGGCATCGAGAAAAAGGGAGCTCGCTCTGGGGCCGTCGTGCTGTCCCTGTTGAAGGTGCAAGCGATCACAGTCACCCAATAGGACGAAGGGCAGATGCAAGTGCTGCCGAAACACGCACAACATGTCGTATCCCAGTGGATCTGGAATTAAGGTTCATGGATACTACAAATTCCAAAACAACAAATTGCTCCAACATTCCAAAAACAACAACAAGAACAACAAAAACAAAAGAATTTGTAATAGTTTTGTTGTTTTTGTCCAGGTCTTTAGGCCCGAAACACCCAGGCGCCGAGCGAAGAGCCAGAGCCGAGTCCGGCGGTTGCCCGAGGGTTTGATTCTGCCGCTGCCTACGTCACTTCCCTAAAAAATGGCTATGGTCGCCCCTGTGTGGTACACTTCTCGGTTATCGAAGTCACTTCCCTTCAGCTCAGAGGGTGAAAACCAGTTGACAGGCTTGACAGGTGTCATCATGTTTCAGCAGCTTAGAGTTTCATTTTGTCGGAGTTTCCCCCGCTAGAACAAAACCTGCACCATCGTTGGACATCTCCAAAGAGCACCGCATACAATCACAAGCTCAGGTGATGTAGGTGATGTAGGAGGACCGTACGAGATCCTAGTGTCCAATCACTCTCTTTTAGTCGCTGCGATGGTAGGCAATCGAGTTGTTGTATACAGAACAATGAGGTGTTTGAGTAAGTGGTCTTTGCCACCACCACCGCTTGAGCGCTTAGGCTTGGCTTGAGCGTTTTTGGCTATTTGTGGTATCTGCCCTACATGTGGTGGCGCCAGAAGGGGCCTCAATTGCATCCACAGTTTCGTGTGGCCGGGGGCCTCAATCGCGTGGCTGCTGGACGAAGACATCCGAGTCCGAGTTTCTTGATTTTCATAGTATTGGTGGCACATCTCTTCACAGATCGTTATGCCAGGTGTATCCCACGAATCGTTTTTGACAACAAACAATGCTTTTCAGGGGGGTTCAGGCTGAAATCAGCACGACCTCCAAACGATGATCCTTTTTCGCCCTGCTTTTCTGCCCACGCTGGGCGGTCGTAGGCACGATTAAATTCAGAGATTGCACTCTCAAATCACAGGCTGAACGCCGGCTGAATGCAATGAACTATATATATAGAACATAGATGAACAATGTCATGAGATCCATGAGATCGCGAGAAGCTCATAACGTCAAATCATGTCAAAATCCTTGAACTAAGCATGCCATGAGAGATCCAGAGCACGAGATCACGACATGATCCGATTGCATCGTGTCATTGCACGTGTCGACATCTTGCTAAGAACATGGACATTGCGGAGTACTGGCAACTGATCGGCGACAAGATCAGCGAGAGGGGTTTCGATCAATAGGCCCAGTCACACCGGCTTTGGCCAGCGAGCTGCGAGCCGCTCGCGCGCAGCAGTTCCAGTGGCCTGTGAAAATGCTCGAGCGAGAAAGAACATGCACGTTTCGCTGGTGTGGAACATACGTCCAAAGAAGCGATCACCAATCCCAAAGAAGCATGATATGGGACTATCATGGCATCCTGAGCGGAAGGTGTTGATGGGAAGCTGCACGCACACTTCCCAATTGATGAAACGTTTTGGGGGACGTACTGCTTGACCTAGACTCTCAGACACAATCGGGACAAATAGACAACTAACCCCTTGGCTACCCCTAAGCCAGCCCCTTGATTCACATGCCCAGCGGCACCCCTGGAAGCAATGACCCAAATGCTCATTGACTCATGGCCTTCCACAGGTGCGGGGGCGAGGAAGGACTGATTTGCTGCAAAACCGTGTCCCCAAAAACCATCCACTCCCCCGCACCCACTGAAAACCTCGCCTCACCTCGGCGACGGGACTTCCTCCGCGTAGCCGCTTTCAGGACCCGGATTGGTACACCAAAGTCCACCCGCAGCGGAAGAACGAAGAACACATGGCGGGATCGTGGGGGGCACTCGGACGCCGCGACGCTTGTGAGCTCGTGCTGCGGTCTGGGGAGGAAGGCGAGTGGGGGCCGCAACGCGCTGGGCACCAGGTTTGATGTTCTTGAAGTGGGGAAAGCTTGTTTGGTCATCTTCGGGGCTTGATTCTATGACATACATATGAGTCATATGAGGTCTTTTTCCCTATCCTGAATTCTTATCCAGGAAAACCTATGCGTAGCTTCCATGAAGATAGCAAGGCATTTTCCTACAAGTTTGCTCCGCATGTGCTCCGGTGCTATGCGATTCAAACATCCACGGAATGGCGGCCAAGTTTCTCCCTGGCGCCACCTTTATCCAGTGGTACTTCCTTGCCTTCAGATCAAGGGCTTTCCAGTTCAAGTCGTCCTGGCTGGAAGGGCCCTGGCTGACTACCAGTTTCTCCACGACCAGTTTCTCCAAACCTTCCACGATCCTAGCCAAGGCGCAAGATTGCGGGGCCCTACATTTGGCACGCCACGCGGCCGGATTTGGACGCAGAATTGCAATGCGGTCGGTGTGTTCGGTGCCGGATCCTGATGAAAGTGGGCCGGTCGACGGTTTTCAGGGTCCTTGTCTCGAAGAAATCGGATGACATGAAGTGGAGTTGCACCATTCTATATATCGAGGAATCCAGAGGAGACCTCTAGATCAGCAGTGCCATTTCGTTCGATGTGGGGGGGGCCGAACAGAGTCCAGAGCATCCACTCACCGGATAGGACCAACATTAAAAAGCCACCTTGTCATGGAACTCCGTTCGGAGGCTGGCAACCAAGGACCCCTCTTTTCTCTCATAGTTGTTACACTGAACTCGTGGCTTCTTCTTCCAAGAGCCCATGCTCTTGCTGAGGTGAAGGATGAAGAGCCCTTGAAGACCAAGCGCTCAGTTGCTGGGCCTTCACCACGTCATGCTGCAGGGAATTCGCTTCGGACCGAAGCTGGAGCTGTGCTCGCTGTGCCCGGCAGGATGGAACAGGGATGGGCCAAACACCACATGAGTTGAACAAAAAAGGTAATATGTATTAAGTAAGGAAGGTTCCCACAGGTTCAGAAACAGCTTGGCCACCGCTTGGTATTCTGTTATTCTGTTGTTTAACTTGGATATGTTACCTTGTCGCGCTAGCAAAACGCAGGGTTACGCTAGGCTTGGCGCTAGGGTCAAGTACTTAGGTAACTTAGATAAGATCAACAGACGTTTGGTGGCCTCAGGCACTGGCTTGGAAGCGCGCTAGATCCGCGCTAGACCCCTTTGCAACTTTGACCACTTGTCCAAGTGCTTTCCAGGGCCTACTACTCCCACTACTGCAGACATACACACACAAGCGAGTGGGCTGCACGTGGCTGCATGACGTCCCGCATGAAGGCGGGGGTTTTGCATACACAAAAACTATCAACCATATTTTGACAACTTGCTTCTGGGTGTAACGGACGTCTACTTTCAGCTGCACATTTGGAACCGTTGGACTCTGTAAGTATAAGAATGCAGCTGTTAAAAGGGCTATGCACAACATACAACCATATACACGGCACGTTGGGTACATGACAGCCACCGCTTGGAATTGCTGTGATTTCAAGCTAGGATAATGATTTTAGAACGGTTTTTTCAGCTGCTCACGTGGATCATGATCCATGCGCCCAGGGTTCCTTTTCTTTCGAGCTCCTTTGCCTCCCAAAGCAGGATTGTGTGGTAAGCGCGGGCCCACAAAACATCAAAGTTACTGTATATATATATATATGTTTTTTTACCTATACCCTAGGGCTCCAAGTACCTTCTGAGAAGGTGTTTGGGGTGGGTTTGGAGGGTCCAAAAACCATTTGAGGAGGTACTTGGAGCCCTAGGGATATAGATAACCCAAGTTAACACCCAAACTTGTGACACTTTGGCACCCAAGTGGCCCTCTCTTTCCGCGCTTAACATGGATCCAAGACACTCCATGTTCAAACCAAGGATTATTGATTTGCACTGCCTCATATGGAGGTTCCGTCCCAAGCCTCGAAACACCGAGGTTCAAAAGCATTGGCGCACACCCTACTTCTTGGTCGGGAACCCCGGCCCCCGGAAAGCGCGGCCGGCGCGCCGGAGATCGGAGAGGATCGGGAGTGCGCGGAGCATGGAGCGGCCGGGGGGGCCTCCTTTTGCAGCGATGTTGCGAGCGGGCGCTGGATGTAGAGTGTTGCAATTGAACATATATCAACACACACACACACATATATATATATATATATACATATTATTTTCATCACAATTGAGTCACTCCCTAGCGCCCTAAACAGCTGAAATGACTTGGCATTCGGCGGTGCCTAAGATTGCTATTTCTTGTGGCAAGGTGTCCGAATACACTAGCCTGCTACTTTTGACCTCTACCTTGAGCCTAGCATTTGGCTGAAAGGACTGCAACACGCGAACATCACCGGTTGGTGGTCAAGTTTGTGTTTTCCAGTGGCTGTCAACACGTGATTGTTCCAGAGGACCTACGACGAATTGTTTTCGTTTTTTTGTTGTTTTTTCGCACGTGCTGTGCTGGTGCTATGTTATGCCATGTTACTGTATGCCCACGGAAGGGGCCCATTGTAGAGTCGACTCACGGCGCCCCGCTGGGCCAAGGAGAAGAGTTTGGCCAACCGCATGGAAGCGAATGTGCCTTCGCCAAGTGGGCCATGTGATGGGAGGGTACGATGTACGGTGCAACCCCTCAGGAGGCAATGAACAAAGTGCAATGCAGCATGTGCTTATATATGTGTAAATATCCCACGAGCTGCTGCTCATAGACCATGTTTGAATACCTTTGACTGAGAAAACTGCATGGCTTTCCACACACCAACGGACTTGAGAAGGCCCAGCCCTGTGGTGACCTTTTCAGTCGGATTCAACCGTTCCTTTCCTGCACAGCGCGCTCCCTTCGCCGGTCTGTGACACGATCGAGTCGCTGGGTGTCACGCCATGAGATGGAACAGTGCCACACAGCCATGCGGAACTGAAGTACTCAGTGACCGAATGTTTGTTTGCCAGGGTCATCCAATGGGTCCAATAGACTACCGTATGCCCTACTTACAGGTCTCCAGACAGGGCACCCGTTGGAAGTGCTTGGTGTGTGTTCTTTTTCCTCTCAATTGTGAGCATAGAAAAGCGTTGATGGAGTGTTGGACTCAACGAGTTGGTCAAAAATAGATCCCTTTGCCTTTTCATTCTTCCCCATCTCCCCATTCTTGGACATGATGCACTGGAATGTTCAACGTTTCTTGGGGAGAGATGGTGGAGAACGCGCCCGATGACGAGGTGTGTGTGTGTGTTTTCCCTTTTTGGAGTGAATCGCTTGCCCGTTTGATGAGGAATCCTTTGAGTTTTGGTTCTCGCTGGCGGGCGGGGGCACCTTTAGCCATGCCTGGGGCACCCAGCGGAGGTAGCGGAGACGTGCCGGAGACGTACAACCGTGGGAAGGAGTCCTGCATAGAGTGGTGGTTGAAGAGTTAAACCAGATTTGTGGGGGAGAACCACCAGGTCTGTGGGAAGAAGTTTGAATATTTTTGAATTCGAAGGCTTGGATTGGAAGAGTTTGGAAGAGTTTTGCCGCATTTCATCTTGGAACCCTGACAATGCAGCAGCGGACCTTGTCAACTGATTCTTCTGGGTGAGGAGAACCAGAAGGAGTATAGGTATTGGGATGTATTCGGGGTCTTTTCTCAGTCTCCTACTAAGCTCACTGGTGACTGGTCCGTTCACTGTTGGTTGGTGAGTCTTGACTCGCAACGCGCAATGGAAGGTATATGATACTGTAGACTGCGTAAACACCAAGCTGTTTTAAAGGCATCCTCCTGGCAAACATTCAAGGAGGCCACGCCGCTAAGCATTGATTGAAGCGTGATAAACTGTTAGACACACACATGAAACGCATTGTTGCTGATTGGGGGTTCTTTTGAAAGAAGGACGCATACGTAGAGTAGAGGATCGTCGTACGGTATAGCAGTCACAAGATGTCACAAACCTTAAAATGAAAGAGGCAGAACACCCTCTAAAGGTATACCCTAAGGCTCCAGTGGCCCCCGGGGGTCCCTACTGTTGGCGCAACTGCATCCATGACTGCTCAGCCGTCGAAGCAGTTCAGTTGGCCCAAAGTGGCCAAATGTTGGGAGATCTCCAAAGACAGAGGACCTCGGGATGAACCGGTAGGCCTATTCAGCTTGGGCCAAGGTTTGAAGCATGTTGCATCCCTTGAATATGCCCATAGGAAGCCACATCTTGTAGCGGCCTTCTAAGACCTTGAAGGATCATTTTCAGGTACACCTCAGTCAAGATCCTATCGCCGAACTGAAACTCTTTGGAGTCTACAGCCGTTGTTTCACCTCGACTCGAGTCGGCTCTCTCAACGATTCGCGTCGGTTACTTGGGAGATCTCCTTCGCGTCGGCCGCTCTCGGTGCCATGGTGAAGTCGAAGGAGCGCAAGGTCCTTCGCGTCCAGCGCGGAAGGTCCACGAAGTCGACCAAGGTGGAAGTGCCGAAACGAGGCTGAAGATGGAACCCCAGACAGTCCATGATAGGAGTACTATACTATATATATATAATATATATATAACTATATATAAGTTTCATTAAGTTTATTATCATTACATAATTACATATAATTACAAGTATAATTAAACCTATATATATATATTATATTGTATTATTTAATGATTATATATAGAGGTAATAGTTAGTTGGCTGGGTTGAAAAGGGGTAGTGTTTGGGAGACATGGGTGTGTGGGTGTCCATTCGCACCTGCTTCATCGAATGGAACCGTGCTCATCCAGTCGGCGGTTTAGGTTCCAGAAACGGCAGACCTTCACACCTGGCATGTGGATGTCCCCCCCATGTTCTCCACAAAGATGTGCAGTCGTAGCTTTGAATTTAACGGAGAATTCGGATGATGTCCGCTGGTGCACTGTACTTCTTTTGGTCGTTCGTCGAAGCATGTGGCTGATCTTGAGATCGGTGGAGTGATGCCAAGGAGGCCCCTGAGGGGCCGGAAGCGTGTCTTCAATTTGATCTACAGCCACTCGGTGAAAGCGGACTGGTCGATCCGGCGGCCCAGCGGACCCGGGTCTGGACGGATCAGGCCCGGCTCACCCTGGATTAGGGAAGCCCATGTTCATTGGGGTTGATGGTTACATGTCGCAACTGGCAAGCAACATGGTATTGGGTGTGCTGGTGCGTTGTCTTCAGATCAGAGAGCCCCTAAGAATCATACAGGTCTCGACTCTCGACCACTTGGTCCATATCAAACTGTGTCCTCAGACCGATCGTCCTTCGTCTCAGACCTGGGGCTTTTGCGTGAACGACCATGTGACTGACATGTCACCTTTTGGGTTTGGGGATGACTACGTGAGCATACGTAAGCCATGACCCTTTCTCGATCAACATGCAATAAAAGCTGTGGATCGAAAACTGGTGGAAGACAAGGGCAAACAATACCGGAAGATGCATCCTAGGCTGTGGCTTCATCTCGAGGAGTGGCTTCCTCTTGTCCAATTAAACAGCCGGAAACCTGCTTTTCCTCAAAATCACGACCTTTGAAGGTGTCAAGTGCTGTTGGAGATTGGAGACCTTTCTTCGACGGATGTCTGACTTGCCAAGGCACCAATTGGCAGTGCAACGAGGACTACGCTGTTCACCGCTTGGGTGGAGATAGCTGAGAGTTAGACAAGCGAGTGTTTCTTGACGATTTACCCCACCATGCGTGATAAAAGATGGGGGCACAACTCTTGCCCCTAGAGGCAAGTGTGTGGGAACGCATGTAGGTGGAAACGATCACCATCAGACATCACATGTCCAAGGGGATTTGCTTTGTAAATTGGTTGGTTTGAATCGAAGGCCACTCATGCAAGGCTTATGTCCTCTCTTTTGTGTGGAGCGGTGCAGGCAAAGCATTCAATGCCCCTATCATGCCAAGAGCCGCTTATGCCCGTCCAAGATGTTGATCGCAAGTCCATCCACAAGCCATATGTCTACCTTGCCATATCTCACGTCAAGCGAGTACCAAAAGCCTGGTTGGGCTCACAGAATCCAAGTCGTGCATTTTGTTGGTGTTGAAGATATGTTGATTTTTACCATCATAAGAGGGCTATTTTGAAGAGGCGACGGCTTAGCCATGCAGACCAGGACCTCAGCAGCTTGCCACCGGAGCTACGGGAAGCAACTCGGCGCATGAGTGCGCAGACGCCGCTTTGCTGCGCCCCTCGGCTGCAAAAAAGGTGAGGAGCCCGTGGCGGTGCATGGGAAGAGATGCCGCACACCCCTTCACTGAGCTCAAAATTTATTCGTGATGAGTCATGGTGTTTAATATGGATTGGCTAGTGGGTTGGCTTCCCCTAGTGCTTCTGAGATGGTGTTCTGGGGGTGGATGCCTTCTAATTAGGCCTCCAAATACCTTCTGAGCACGCACTTGGTTCAGATATAGATAGATCTAGGGGTTGCTTTTGGACATGATTTGGCCGATTGTGTTTGGGAGTGCTCCCTTTTTGCAACATGTTTTTTTGACGATGTCCTGTTCTGGGAGAGGCTGTAGAACCAACTTGTGGGCCAATCATCGTACTGGACCTTGCGTGAACTTGCATCGATCGTCCGTACAGTATAGGTATACAACTACCACGGTGGGAACCTAAGAGCAATAAATCGACTTTGATGCTTCACAAAGTCAGTGACTACAAACGCACCAAGAACTGCAAAACATCCTTTGTAGGTCTAGATGCATATAGATCATCCATGATCATCCCCATTCGTGGATTTCCTCATGGCAAGCAACTTTGCGACGACCCTCTACCAATCCTTCCCATCCTTTGGCCTGACACACTCCAGGAGCTCACCAATCGATCCTTCATGCAGCTCCTGGCCCGCTGCTTGGTTGGATGAATCAACCGCAAACAATATCAAACATTATGGTGTTTGATAATGCTGACAAATCGGTATTGTCAGCGGGCCCATGATAGTACAGTAATGTACAGTATACATTTGTGTCCCTTGATATTTAGCCCTAGGGCTCCAGTATGCTCCAGTCGTACCTTCTGAGAAAGTGGGACTGGGGGAGGGTGCCAGCAAGGTCCAGTCATACCTTCGCTTCGCTTCGGCACGCCCATATATGGCTGCTGGAGCAGTAAGCTATGGGTACTAACCCTAGGTAATACATGGTGATACTACTCCTGGAGCCCAAAGGGGAAGACCTAATTTGGTGCCTGAATGACCCGATTCGGACGCACACCTTTGAGGTATTGCTCGTGAGCTGGGCTTTGAGGTCAAGCGCTGGCCGGTGCGTGGTCCAGAGACGTGCCGCGTTGGCCGAGAAGCGTTGGCCGCGTTGGCCAGACACGAGCTGTTTGGGTCTGGCATAACCGATCAGTTGAGGTGGTTGAAAAGGGGGTCACTCTAAATCTGCCAAGGTTTGGTGAAAGTGTTTGGGGAGTTGGTCAGAAGTGAGATCCCAAGGGGGTCGCTCCGTGTACCTTTTGTGCATCGCTCGGTACACCGCACCACACAGGTATGAGGGCCCATGAGCGTTTGGGTAAGAACAATTCACTACTCATGCACCACCAGGTCTCAAGTGTCCACCTGCCTACCAGAGACCGAAGAATTGTGTGCACCGAATGGAAGAAAGACGTGACCGGTGGATGGGTAGGTTGTAGGTGCCCAGTGGCCATGTGATTTGCTCGCCATTCCTGCATATATTGCCATGTTTCTCACACAGCTTTCTGTGTCTATATGTACCTGATGCTGCAAAAGTTGCTCCAAGTCATGAACTTTGCATATTTGCCTCATGCCTCCAGCAAATATGTTGGCAAATATGATCAAATATGCTAAGTTCTGGACAAATCTTTGGCATGCAAGATGCCCCTCCATTCCAAACACGAAGTTTATGCTTTTCGATTCAATTTGTCATTTCTTAACCCGTGCACGAAAGCAGTGGGAGGCAATTTCAAGAGCTGCTACTGACCATTCCATCCACTTGCGATGGATTTTTGCCGAGCCTGTTTAATGCAGGAATATGCAGGCTAGGATTGCACCGTCCCCCAAAATGCTTAGGAAGCTCTCCAAAAGGTTGCTCACAAAGGGTTGCATACCGCTGCAATTAGAGTGATTTGATGTCGCACATTTTGTAGCACCATCTTGGAATCCAGTCCCAATCCATGTTGCGCCCGGGTGCCATCCTTGTGGCAGTGGCATCTAACCCATTCTAACCCTTCCACCCGGTCCTTCGCCGAGGTGCATGGCTTTGACCAGGGCCGCCCGTGACGGTCACATCTCGGACTGCTCAGCGATGTTGCTACATGCTTGGCATGGGAGCTATGACAAGGAGTGTGACTTGCTTTATGTCATCATTGGGCGGACAAATTCAAAGTCTTCCGGACAACTGGGCTCTTATTTTGGCATACGTTGGGGTCGTTTTCGGGCTCCGGCCAGTGACACCATGTGACATCCATTCCAAAGGTGTGAGGGAGAAAGGTGTTATACTATACATATGTGCATCCGGTTTCCTGGTGACTGTTGATCCAACCATTGTACATTATATATATATTGTTTCCACTTTTTACATGCATATATGCACTGTATGTATAGTTATATATATATTTAGGGTTCTTCACGGTGTTTTGGGGATTGATGGAGTGCACCCTGTGAGAGTACCCCCACACCATAGCCTCGGTGTCACACTGATGAGACTCGAGTGCAAGCGAAGCCGAAGCCCTATTTCGTGGACTCCTTTTTTTCAAGTGTAGGCTTCATATGCCTTCATATTAGTTTGGGGGGCATCTAGCTTTTGTTTGCATTGTTTGTGGACAGTATTTGTTGTTTTTGCTCAGCGATGAACTCTCGGTCAACACGGCGACGACTTTTGGGTTCGATAGGCATCGTTTCGTCGAAGAAACAAGGTGACCTGGGTGGGCCCACACATGGAAAAAGGTTGGGTCAGACCATCTGCGCATTTGTCCACATATTTCACCTTTTTCCAGCCTAGACAACATGGCTTGGGATGCCAGAGGTGCCAGAGCAGAAGTCACTGCCATTTCAGGTGTTCCATCATGGGACTTCTACCCGCTACTGAAGGCCCGCTACTGACGTGGGAAGCTGGAAACCAGACGGTGTGGGCATGGTGTGTTGCGATGTGGCTCATGGGGAGGTGCTTTTTCACCCGTTTTTCGAGCAGTTTCTTGTTTGTTTCGTGCTGGTCACATCTAGTAACTAATAAGCTACTAAGTAGGGGCTCCTGGCCTTACTACGAACGGAGCGTTCGGATGCTACGAGTTACGAGTCCGGGGCTCCTGGCATTTCGTACGAACGAGTCCGGAGGAAATTCTGACTACGAACGTCACAAGAATTCGCTACGAACGGGCTCCTGGTCTGGCGGAGCGATAGATCTCATTCTGGACGTGATGACAAAACGGCCTCCCCTTCGGTCTCCGAGAGACACGTCGCTGGAATCATCGGTGGAAAGTGGTGCACCGCAAGGATGACGCAGAGCTCTGACCCCGGTGGGTGAACTCCACTTCCATGATGATGAAATCAGCAGTGTGAGTAACCATACGGGAATTGGTGAATGGGTGAATGTGACTAATTCATACCATTTGCATCCATTTGCATTGGTGAATTGGTGTATCTGATACGGGACACGTGCAGAAATGCGGACCGGCGGGTTTGGAGCGTAGCGTGGGGAATGGATGCACAGCTTGGCCAAAGTGGGGGGGTCAAGATTGAAAGGCGTTTCGATAGTTTGTTCCAACTTGATCCCCAAGGATTACCTGCAGCTGTATACACACTAGAATACAGGTGTGAAGTATTGGGGGATCAAGTTGGAACAGAATTGAAATGACCAATCCGGAAGATTGCCCCTTATTGCGGATGACCAGATACTGTCGAGGCCTTGAAGGAGCGGAGCGTGGTGCTCTACCCCTCGCCCGAGCTGGATGAAGTCCATAGCGCCAAGAGGCGCCAATCAATGATGTTCTTTTCATGTCTTCAGATGTGTTTCATCGTTTCTTTTTTTTTATTTATTATAAGTAAGTGTTTCTTGTTTGTTAAGATGTTGTTTTTGGTTTAGCTGCTGATGTTTGAGATGGACTTTTCAATCTCAGAGACCTGCTGATGTTCCTGCATGCCCCAACTCCAGAAATTGCTATAGAATTGGGTAGGATTTGCAATTCCTTTGTCACCAAACTGGTGGTTGGATGACCTCCTGCGACAGTGGAACTCCCTGGTGTCCAAGTTTCTTTTTGTGAAACTGTGAATTTAAGTGGAAAGTTATCTTCGAGGCCTTTGCAGTTTGCGTGGCTCTTCCCACCATGTAACAGATGAAGTTGCAGCGAGGTCCCTTACTTACCAAACTAGTTGTGCAACATATTTATTGTGTTAGTTTAGTTTGGTTAGCACTAGCACCCCTTGTCATTAATTAACACATGCCTTATGGAAGCTTCACCATGAGAGGAAGGCCTCGGCCTTCCAGGCATCGGCTTTTGTCTCTTCCATTCTGTGATGCCGTGAGCATGCCCCATGAACGGAACCAAGAGAACCATGTTCCAGCATCAGAAATTGAGCCAGGGCAGGAGATGAGGAAAACTGCACCAGGGCCTGATGGAAGTGACATCATGTGACATCAGTTTCCTTTTTGTGTTTTCCCCTTTGCCTCGCTCTCCCAGCCTCATCGTGTTTCACTGGCTCTCCAGGTACCGAAGTGAGTTCATGGCTCCGACCCAGTTCTTGCGGCTCAGCTGCACGACCACATCGAAGGGTCTTAGGAAATGGCCTGAAGCCGCTAAAAGCCAAGATCGATCTATTAAGTGGAGTGGCGATCGGAGGGTTGGACCAGAAACACGAGGTTTTACATGTCAACCCGATCGTCTTAGTTCATGTCACGGGTAAACACGAGGTTTGTATGCAAACCCTACACAAATGTAGGGTTCAGAAGCTCATGGTATATATATATAGATATCTAGTCTTGCCCCGGTCCAAACACTCCAACTGGTTCCGTCCAAGGCACGGTAGACCGGAGTAGAAATTGGTTTGAAAGGCGATGATCCGCGTGTCCTTTCCCAAAGTTGAGCCAAGTTGAGCCAACTTGCACAAAGGCCCCGATTTTCACGTGTTGATCGGGCTTCCAGCTGAGGGATCGTCAGATCTCATGCAGGTCACCTCCCAAGGAGAAACAGCGCTGTTTCGGCTGAAAATGGAGAGCAGCCTGGCTGTCACTTCGTCACCATCAGCAGTTGAGCCTCATCAACAGCAGAAGTGAAACACCCAGCTTCGTCACTCATACTCAACGTTCGAGTCTGCAGTGAGTACGAGCATGCTATGCGGACTGCACGGTGCGAGTGCACGGTGCGGGTGTGTTTTTTCCACAACTTGATCAACCGAAGGTATAGTATATATTATGTACCTAGAACCTGAATGACCTCTATTTTGGATCACCAACCACCCAAAATATGGTCTTTTCCTATCAAAAAAGAGGTCAAATAGGCTCTAGGTATATATTATGGGATAGGTCATAGGACTATAGACTATAGGGCCTTAACAAAAGCGCTCTCCAGGTCTAGCACCGGGTTCGACGGTTCAACGGTTGATTGAAACATAGCTGCACCGAGGACCCTCACCCGCAAAGCACATGGGTGGAGTGCCAATGGACACCCAGTCGCTGCAGCGGTGCGGCAAGCAGTGAAGGACGGGTAAACGAAGAAGCGCTAGTGAACGGAAGAAGTATATCATCAGCCGGTTAGTGATGTTTTAACCCCAAGAATTGCATCATGACGTATTTGTTGAAGGATCACTTCTTTCTTGGCCTCTCAGAAAGTGATCGACCAAGGATACATAAAGACACCTGCAGCGCTCAGGAGCTCTTGCGCGAGGCTGAGCTCAATGGCTTGACCACGGAGAATTTGATGCTAAAGCAGGCCACAGATTGTTCACTCACCTGGTCCATGATATGGGTGACCAAAGCCATCGAAACACCTCACGGGGATTGCGAAGACTTGGGTCATTCTCAATGTGGTGGGGAAGCCCATTCTGGCCCATGCAATTTCCATGCAGTTTGATGCAGAAGTTGTTTTGCCTACATGGGGGTTGGATTGTCGAATTGCCCTAGATTCTGTGAGGTTCCATTTTGCTTAGTTTCCAGGGCTGCCGACAAGTAGGCAAGTTGAATAAACCTCATACTCTGTCGCATAGATGTTCACTTGGGGGTTCCTTGGCCACTTGATTCCGTTTAAAACGCTCCGCCCGCCTTGCAGGGCTTTTCCTGGGGTGGTGCTCAAGTGACACGCTTGCGACCATTTGAGGCGACGAGCGGATTGCTTTAGTCAGATCTGTGAGCGTGCAAGTCCCTAGACACTCCATGTATGGCATGCGCAGCTACATTGGGGTGGTTTCAGTTTCAGAGGTCAATGCAATCTATGCCAAACATGGAGCGTTTGGGATCAGTACAAACTCCTTGCTCTTGTGCCATGATGAACGACATTTGTGTTTGACTGCTGAGAGAGGGAAAAAAACAAAAAGCTTCATGACTAACCCAAAGGCTTCTCTTTTGGTTCGGCGCCTTCATCTTGAACCAGACCTTTTGGGCGCGGTGTGGAGCAACCGGCGGGATTTCTCCGTCGTGGGAGGTCTTGGAGTTTCTGCGGAAGAGGGTCATTCCGAAGATCCCTCCGCCGCCGGGCCATGAGGAGCTGGATGGCGTGAAGGAGGAGGGTGTTTCATGAACCAGTCTGGAAGATTACATATATATGTATATACCTAGAACCTGAATGACCTCTATTTTGGATCACCAACCACCTTTTCCTATCAAAACAGAGGTCAAATAGGCTCTAGGTATATATATATATGGAATCACATATTCGGCAGGACATGAAAGAGCAAGCGGATGATCGGCACATGCTTCGGGTGTAGAGAAGGATGCGCTACACCGAGCCCGTGGACTCCCCAGGAGGAACAGAAAAAAGACGATGATGTTCAACACCTGTTTCATCATATTCACTCAGGGTCTTCACCCGGCATGTGATTTCTTTTGTTGGAGGGGTGGGCACTCAGTATCATATCTAAACGATACTGAGGGACGCCACATTGCTTGGATCCCATGCTGTGAACCTGAAGAAGAACAGCTTATCCGGTCCGGCTGGTGGCAGCTTGGATTCATGCTTGGCCCACGGCAACTTCTAAAGATCGGATGATGGATGGCAGATCTCCACTCCGATTCACAAACATGATACTGGAACACCCGTTTGTAAAGGAATGTCGTCTTCCACTGGATATGATGCCGTCCACGAAGCCATGCGTTCCACGAAACCAGTTGTAGCGCTTAGGCACTCGGGTTCCCACGAAGAAAACCGATGCGGCGATGCGACGCCGCTGGAAGTGTTTCCGCTTAGGCAGGCGAAAGCTTTGACCATCCTTCTGCAGGCCAAGGTGGATTTGGTGGCGGAGCTCCGCTGGATGGCGCCTCGGCACCCACGAAGTCCGCATACAGCGACTATGGACCGGGACAAGACCGGATTGGGAGATATTGGGAGCTGGTAATGATCATCACGTGATAGTGTATGGGATGGTCCATTTCATGTTTGTGCTTTAGATATCTTTAGATCTATCAAACCTGGCACATTTGGCACTCACCTAGCCGATAGTGTAGCAACTTGGTAAGGTCTTGAGTAACGATCCGGATCAGTGGATTGCTTTGTTGGGGGCTGAGTAGCCACTACTCTCGGTGACCCAATCTCGGTTCCATAGCACTGCCCTTAGAAATATAGACCTCACAGCCTCACAAGTTCGAGTGGCGCCTGTGTGACCATACCCTTTGACCGAAACTGCCTGGCTTCCAGCATTTGTGCGTGAATTCCGGCAATTTAACACTTGAACTAGTTGACTGCATGACTCACACGACCCCTTTTTCTTCATGCAAACAACTTAGAAACTCCGAATCTCAAGAACTTCTATCGATCCAAATCAGCGGAAACACCTCCCATTTTTCACCCTCCCGGTGGTTTCAAACACGGAAAGCCCGCCTGTCACCGTTTCCCGTGTGTTTCATGCGCAGGTCCTGGAGGGTCAATTGAGGGGCCGCGGATGGGTCACGTTGCCCGTGCCCCGCGTGGGGCGCCGAGCGAACTCCGGATGCTACAAGCGCCTGGGGCAGGAACGCCGGCGGTTTTAAAGGTGGTCAAATGGGTCAAGGTTCCTCCAATTGAATTGACATGTTTGTACACATCATCCCGGTCTCGTTTCGAAATCATCATAATTTCGCAGAAGATGTCAGAAGGCCGTTTGCAGCAGTGACTCTTTTGAGAATCGTGTTTTTTCCCAGTCTTTTCGGGGCCTGGAGTGGGCGAGAGGCTTGCGGGGCTTGGTAGCGGGGTGGTGGAATCAATGTCCCCAAGCTGTGCTAATCAACCGCAGCCCAAGAAATCAGACCACTGCGCACAGCGCAGAGAAAACATGACATACTCCTTGATTCAGGGAATGCCACAACCAAATCCATGCATGTTGATGGCACTGGCCTCCAGAATCAAGTCAAAGTGCGTCATGTTCTATACTACGTGGGAACTCAGGCAGAGAAGCAAAACCCAGGACGTTGCGGACATGAACTCAGCCTGAGAAGCCAAACCCAGGAAGTTCCGGACATGGATTCTTGTATTCCTTTCAACCTACCTGAATGGTTTGATCAGGTTTGTGGCTGTGCCGTGCTATCTCCCAAAGACTGCCAGTAACAGTGCTCCCACGGACACTGATAAATCAATCTGAAACATTGATTCCTGAAAGACTCAAGTGCACCCCGGATGCCCACCCAAACCCGTGATCACCCAAGCAGGTTTGTTTTCCATCACCCAGCCATTTGTTTCGTCCCAAAAACTCGCAGCCCGTCTTCGTTTTGAACCACCCGGCCCGTTGGTTTTGCTCAGCCTTGAATCCAAACAGGGAAGGCCGTCCCGGTCCAATGAACCCCCAGGTTCATCCGAACCCAAGGGGTGGAGCCAATCCGCTCTTGACTTTCTCTCCAGGGGAACTGCCATGCTTTTGGTGTGTTGGGACATAGGGACATGGCATTGCGCTGCACTTCCTTGGGAGAACTGCTACCATGCCTGTTCATCCATGCGAGCAGTACAGTGCAGCCTTCATTTGAGAACACGTGAGCGCTTTGACTGAGCGAGAGCATTGGGAATGGGTGCTCCTGAGCTCAGGAATGAAGTGGCCTGCCGACGCTCGCCAACTTAAGCGACTGCGAAGTTGTAAGCGTTTTATAGTCAGACTGCATGCTATGGATGTATCTCAAAATAAGGACTCCTGCAAAGCACTTGCTGCACAGAGAGGTTCACTATAGGTCGCTCAAGCAGCTAGCAGGTCATCATGGACCAACTTGAAGAGGTCTTGTGAAAGAGCCTGGTGCTTTTTGCTCCTGGCCTTCTGCTCACCCAAAGAAGGCACCTGTTTTGAACCGACCAGGGGCTGCCTTGGAGAAGGGCCACTTGGACCGCTTGGCACTGGAAGAGGCGATTCGACCCAAGGCGGGGGCGGCCCACCTCCGAAACTGGGAGAAGGGGCCAAGGTGTTTAGCGTGGGTGCCAGCTCTAACCAGCTCTAAGTACCTTCTGAGGATGTCAAGGTGGTTGGAGCCCTATTGGGTAGAGACACCTTTGAACTATCATAGAGGGAACATGGCCTGCAAGCCCGTTTTCCTATGACAGTTGAATTTTGAACGAATCCTGAACTAATGAGGACAAGTTGCCCCTGCAGCTGTGAGCTGGAGAAAAAAAATACATCCATCAATTGTACACCAGCTTTGTCCAAGAAACCCCGCGCTAGACAACCGGATTTCACAGCATGTGGTCAAACAGTTCCACAACGTGTAGGTACTCTTGGAAGCTCTCGGACATTCCATTTCAACATGGATTTGGGTTGAGAAGAGATCTATAGTTGCATGTTTTTCACCTCCAAGAACTATGGGTTTTCGATGTCCTTCCGCCCCACTTCTCCCCATACTCCTCGCAGGTGGAACAAGTGGTCCAAGAAGCCACCCGGGATGCGGGTGGGCAAGTGCCACAGTACCTGCGGGTGGACTTCCTCGTGGACAAGCAAGGTGGATTTTTGTCGGGTCACGGTCAAGGCTTCACACCACTTTCACAGGGTGACCCGAGGTCGCTCTGTTGGCAGACCCTGGAAGTGAAAGTGACTGGATCTATGATCTGGGAGTCTATGTTGAGTATAGGAGGCACAGATTTCAGCTGCGCAAGCCCCGAAAAGGACGATTTGGGCTAGGTCTAGGTGTGTTTCTCAGTGGCTTTGGATGGTTTAGGTTGCCCCAAAAACATCTCCTCCGGATTTGTACCGTTCAAGTTCTGAGTGGGGTAATGATACTTTCTTCGATGGAGTGAGGGTTCAATAGGATGAAACCTGTGACTCGGCTCCTGAAGAATTGACCCGAACAAAATTGAGAAACCGATGCAGAGGAGTTTGCGTGAGTTCACGTGATGCAACATGAAACGGGAAACAGATGGAAACAGAAACAAATAAACAAAAATTGGTTTGGTTGATTTGGCCTTTGTGGTCCTTGGTTTGTACCAAAAAAACATTGATGTTTATATAGGTTCTGCAACTAACATCAACTGAAACTAATTATGTGCAAATTGAGTACTCAGAGGCATCAAACCAAAATCAGCTAGCCTTGTCTTTCTGGGGAGCGCTGACCGAGAGAAACTCATGAGATGAACCTATGGGTCCTTCTATGGTTTCATATCCCAGACACTCCATGTATGCCATATATGCCTACATTGACCCCCAAAACTACCGACCCCAATGTAGGCATATATGGATATACAGTATATGGCATACATGGAGTGTTTGGGTATCCTCAACGCTTTGACCTGTCAACACAGGTGCACGCGCAAAGAGCAGATTTCTCCAAGAAACACCAGTTATGCAGACATCTGAGATGTGTTCAATGGCATTCAATGGTGTGTTCACAACGATGTTCAATGTGTTCTATGCTTATGTTTGTTGAATTTACGGTGCCGGTGGTGTGGAAGTCTCCCATTGATTCTCTATGCTCCGTTGCTAGGCCGCGCCTGGCTGGGCGAACGTGAGAGCTGGGGCGCCGACCTGGTGCGGAACCAGGTGAACCCCTTGGGACGCCACTCGGTGGCTTTGGGTCGCGACTCGGGTAGACGGACTCAATTGGCTTTGGATGAGTTGAATGAGGGAAGACCTCCAGGTGAACAAAGAAGAGAGAGGTAATGAAACGGTACCACATCGTAATCAACCTGTCTCTGTTTTCCGCCGCATCATTGGGACATCACTCGAGAGCCTTTGGGAATCACAAGGCTACCACTGACCACTGTTTTGGACAGGTAGATGTCCAAAAAAAGTCGAAGTTCTGAAGTTCCTCCTTTAATTTCTTTGATCCCCAATTAGATAGTGGCACGGTTGTCCATACATTCTTAGTGGGAATCTAATTTGTAAAGTCATCCCTGCTACTTCATGCACACCTAGACCGGTAGGACCGGTAGGACCGGTCGAACCTAACTGGACCGGACCAGCTCGCGTCATCGCGGGACCCTTCCAACTAAGACAACATGCAACCTGGGAAAGGAAGATCATGTTCCAGGTCTAGCGGTCTAGAGCTTAGTCGATTATTTGCTAGAATCGACTTGAGAGCTACGACTTTTTTGATGTATTGTTCATATACCGTAAAATACATGTGTACACTTAATGACTATAAATCTAGGAATGACTTGTTTTAAACACATAATTGTGTTTTTGTTGGCTTTTGTTTGTAGGTCCAGGGATGAGGTTCATCATGGTGCAGAGTCTTGGAACAGTCACTCACTAGTGAGAGACTTGGAGCACAACACATTGGAACAAGACCTAACATTGAAAAACTCAACCGCGACAACATGACATGCATAAAGCCATGTTGCGGGTTGCGGGAAGGCCGTACATGGCTTCCATGAAGAACGCACTGGAGTAGGGTGATGAACGGGCAGGGTCGAGGTTTCTTCGTCCCCAAGGCACAAACCCCACGCGGGCTGAGCTGGCTCGAGCAATGTTGTCACGTGCCGCCCAGTTGACATGAAACTGGGTGGACACGACTTGATTCCTCTCTGAAGGTTCGTGGAACACTGATGTGTGTTTGAGTGTGTGCTGAAAGTTCCATGAGAAGCCTTAGAGAAGCGAGTATGGACCAGTATCGATAAAGTTCTTTTTGCAACCACTGCATTCACTTTAAGATAGAAACCCAGAGGTTACACCATGTTAAGTGTCAAATGCTATCAGCTTTTTCGTTGACAAGTTTTCTCTTGTTTGTGCGCGAATGGTCACAGACATAGTATGATGATGTTGACCTGCAAGTATAGTAGTTAGAGTGAGCGCCAGCTAAATAGTCCAAGACTTTCCAATTCCTGATTTGTTGGAGGGGTGAAAGCCGTTGCCTCCCTTGGCCAGTGCCCTCCTATGTGTTGTTTTCTTGTAATTATCGTTTTGTTTTGGTATTCCCTCGAAACAACCTTACCTTTGTAGGCCTAATTTGAACAAATTGAATCACAAACAATAGCTCAACACCTAGGTTTTTGATGGTTTTTGTGTTGTTTCAGCGTGGAACCACTTTATGACAGTGTTTTTGTACACTTTTATACGAAAAACATCTCCCAGGGGGCACCCGTTCTGAATTTGTTTGATGGCAGTTCATTGACTTTTGCAGACACACAAACCTTCATTGCAAAGCGTGCGCAAAAACTGCAGTTCCCTTGCGACACCAGCAGAAACCCAGTGAATTATTTTGACCTGGATCTTCCCAGTGACCTTTTGATCCCCTGGTTTGAGGTCACTTAGGCTTGTAAAAGGCAACTTAGGGACTCCAAAAAGGTCACTGGGAAGGTCCTGGGAGTATATGATACTCTATTAGCAATTGAACAACTTTCAAGAGAAACACATCGACCGTCCAACATGACAGGACTTTGTCGGATGCTACATCAAAATGATCAGAACCGCCAAACAAAATTTCAACTTTAGCAAACGCTTTACATACATTGGATCGTCGACACTTCTCAATCGTCTGGGGTGGACCCAAGGGGACACATCAAGGGGGATTTCAGTTGCCAGATGATACCAGTAGAAATTGTACATTTCGAAGGGACCTGCCGCGCTGTCAGAACACCTTGTCCGAAAGTTTGTACCCTCTCGTCCAACCACACCCAAAGTTGCTATTCCTGTTGCATGGTTGTTCAAACAGATTCAAGAACCCTGATCCAACACACTCCGTCCGATATCACAATGTGCTGATCGCGCAGCTGATCGCGCAGCTGCTACTACCCTTGTTTGCTTGTTGCTGATGTTCCACGGCACCGGGGAGTGTCATGAATGACTGGGCAGCACGGACTGATGACCCCGCCGGTCATGCCTGCAATCCTGGAGTCAACAGTTGGAACCAAGTCTGTTCATCCCAGTTCCGCTCCCTGCGATAAGTTGTGCATCCTGCTAAATCGTAGAGTGACCTGTTTGTAACAGTCAGTGTGTTTTATGGTTTTGGATGCAGCCTTCAAGTTTGAGATTGTTCATATGTCAGGAGTGACCTTGCTGGACCAAGTGCACAGGATGTATGTTAAACGGTGGGTGTTGATACATCATGTACATCTAATTCTTGGATGCACTGTGCCCTGAATCTAGCTAGCCGAGTGGCAGACAGGAAGCATATTTCAAAACCCCGTGTGTTGAGGTTCTTCATGCCGGAGGTTCTTCGTACCAAGATCAAGACCCGTCACTGGTCTTGCGTCCGTCACTTCAGACGCGCTGCCCACCGCCAATGAACGCTGCGCTAAAACAGACGGGTCCAAGGTTTGGCTCGTGTTTTCTCTGGGCGAGTCGCAAAATTCAGCAAGGGCAAAGATGTTGTTGGGTTCGAGCTGAGTAGATATTGATTTAAGGACCTTCAGTTTCAAGATGTTCCAATGACTTCAACAGTTGCTATTCCATGGTAGGTAGGTATAGGCAGGCAGGCAGGTAGGTAGGTAAGGGAAACTCAAGTTTTCGTTGCGCAACGTATCGCAGCAGAAATCATGATTTTCACGCAGTTGCGGTTGCTTTCGGGAGCATGGTTTAAGCATGTTTTAGCTGCAAAGATTTGTTTATGAGTTTATGACAGTTGATGTGTGTTTGCTCTATATGAGCTGACCTTTGTCTTGGGTGTAGCCGCTTCACATGTGTGTTTGTGGGATAGGTTTGCATGCGATGCCAACATCATGTTTTTACCTGCTTTTAGAGCCTGGCGCAGGAAACGGCAACCAGTTGGCAAGCCTCGATCCTAGGCGATCCAAGATGTTCGAAGGTTATCGTTCCCCCCCCCACAGCAATTGGAGGGCCCCACACATGCGCATATAGCCGAGAGCAAAAGCACCAATCCCATGAAATATTCAATTGACATGCCTCAATCTCCCTTCAACTGTGCCGAGCAAGTCCTATAGCCTAGACCACATATTTGATGTGAAAGTGCCTTGCAGAAAGGTTATGCGAATCGTCCTTTGGTATATTTTGTGAACGCTTTGCACATCTTTGCACGCCACCCGTGCGTGAAGGAGAAAAACTGCGTGCCGAGAGAGGAGGATGGACTGCAAGACCTCCTTACAAACGTTCCCAAATCCAGACCACCATTTGACCGTATGTTTTGGAGTTCTTCCAACTTCTCGTTGGAAAGGAAGGTGGGTTAGCAGCTGAGCAGATAGGGTCATCACGTGGATTCCCTTTTTTCGGATCTGAAGCTGAGCTTTGCCCAGCTGTTCCTATTCTCCTTTTCCCATTGCAAATCATTGCCATCATCAATGATCAGAGAAGCAATAGAGCAGCGTAACATGTCTCCCGCCCATGGCCACAGTAAGTCCAACTATTAAGAAGATGTAAAATGAATCTCTTCATCGGCAACCAGCTCTTCGTTGGCACTGTGTTGTGTCCGAGGCGGACTCCTATTGTGAGACCACCATCTCCATGCAGTTCAAGGGGAAGAAGCCGCCCGGTGGAGATCGGCACCCGCTCTGACTGGCTCTGACTGGCAGTCAGATCGCAGGGTGCTGAAGGAACCGGACGTTGTTACGGATGCCTTTTTCATTTTGGGTTACGGATGCTCTTCAAATCTACAAACCCAGCAAGAGGCCTTCGGAAAAACTCACCACCAGGCGTACATGAAAATGGTGAAAACAAAGCTTATTGCAACCACTCTGAACATGAATTTCATTGGAAGACTCTTCATGATAGACCGACAGAACCGCGACTCCTCCAGTTCAGTAGGGCGAGTTCGTCTTCCACGGCGTTCGGAGGCAGACTCGAGCAATTGGATCCTGGCGCCGTTCGTGATGCTAAGACATTACCACTTGGTCAAGAGAAAGACGAGTTAACATGTACTCACATGCTCCCACATGGAGAATCTGTTTCAATTCTATTGGATTTCTTTGGAACGCGATGCACCATTCTGAAACCCCTGTCGAACACGACGGGACGGATCCAGGCGCTGGCGGATCCAGGCCTTTCCGGAGATCCGACATCACTTCAACGCAGCTTGGCCGCGCGGACCTGGGGAGCGAAGAGGTCACTGACAGGTGGGTTCCTTGCGGAGCTGCTGAGGTGTTCCGAAACACGGTCACCCAAACGTTTCGATCCGGAAAACTGCAAACAGATTGAAAGATCACTGGTTTCAGAGTTTGGGACGGGGTCCTTGAATCACGATAACTAATGACAATAATAACAATACAGTAGTAATAGCAATGAATATATATATTTATTTATATTATAGTCACTGTGAGTGATCCATCGGAAGGACTTGGTTTTCTTCTTTCAGACATCAATTCAGCCCGGCAAGCAGATCTCCAGTGCTTTTCCTGTAGGTCTGCTGGATGTCCAAAATGGTTTTGCCCGGGTGATTGTTCATTTTCCACATGGGGTGCCATGGAGAGTATGTTCTATTCGGGGGCCGATTTACCTTTCCTAATCATGAATCAAGGTTCAGGACCACAAAATCTTTGGAGTTTGGCTGCGAATCCAGAATCCCAACATCAACCGGTTTGAAACCCATTTTGTTGGTTTAAGTTCAATCCATTTTGAGCACGGCGAAAGTACCATCAGCCTGGCTCCAAAACTAGCGGATGTTTATTTGTTATCCAAACAATCCATTAAAACAGAAACAAAGCGACAGAGGTTGAAGGACCCTAGTTCAAAAAATCCCAGTTCAATATTCCAGTAGGGTCCCCCTCCTGGTTCTCTTTCAGAGTCACGTCTCTTGGAAGCCAAAACACTGCGGACATGGACTCCAGGCCACGGCCTTTGGAGATGAACAGATCTACGGACATCGGCAGCATGTGCCGTGGACGCCGGCCCGGGCGACCCGGAACGGAGCCGACGTTCGGCGGCGAACGCGTGACGTTCGACTAGGCTGTATTAGATAATGAATAGATATGAATAGATATAGTATTGAATACTAATATATGAACAGATAGTTACTTTGTAGTTTTTTGTGTTATATATATATATATATATCGTTTTTTGGGGGGGGTCACCACCGATGCCTTCGGCTGAGCCAGGAGACGGAGTTCACCGTCGGCCCGGGGCAGTCACTTAGCGCTCAGACATGGCAGGGTGGAGGAGGTTCGGGGCGAATGGGGCATGGTTTGCATGTTCCAATCCCTAGGGCTCCAAGTACCTTCTGAGAAGGTGGAACTGGAGTGGGTTTGGAGGGTCCAAAAGCCTTCTGAGAAGGTACTTGGAGCCCTCGGGAATGTGTTATGTGTTCCATTTCGGTATCATGACAGGTGTGCACAGGCTGGCGCACATGTTAGTATTGGTGAAGAGCCCGCATGTGAGTGAAAGATGTATGGAGCTGTGGAACAAGTGGGGAGGTGCGAAATACCATGAAATACCTGCCCCTGCAAGACCAACACAAAGCAGGCCATCGCAAAGTCTTAACTCAACGAGCCTCAAAGGAGAGTTTTTGCCGTGTACAACTAAAAAATTCCCCCCCGTCCGGTCCGTGTGTCGGACGTCCGTGTGCGGTGTGTCATTCCGATCGGAAGCTGCGGACGGTTGGCGGGTCCTTGGGCCGTGGGTAGCAGCGGCCTTCGACCTCGGCCGAGAGCCGAACTGGTCGGACCGAACTGGAGTTGGTTAAAAGACACGGGGAGAGCAACACAAAGGGACCTTTGAATTAGCCCAGGTTTCCATTTGGCACAGAGAATTCGCGAAGATTAGATCCATTTGGGGTGAGATGAAGCTGCTCAGGTGCTTTGTGTTTCCAACGGGTTATCTCCATGCCGGGAGCCCAGTCGTTTGAGAAGATGACTAGATTATGGCAAGGAGCCACGAGAGCATAGACTCCCATTCATATATATATATACACATAGTATTATATAGTTATATAAGGTTTAAAATGATATGTTATTCAATATGTTGTATTCTATATATATATATACTATAAACTATTGGATCGATATAATATGATAGTACAGGGTGTTTTAAATCTATGTTTTACAATCTTGCTCCTAGGAGACCTTTGTGGATCCCGATGGGAACGACCAGAAGTGCTACACGGCCTCCACCTACCAGCAGAGGCACTTAGGTGAGACGGGCGCTTTCGTTATTTTGATGTTAGTTTGATGCGGCAGAGGAGCAGTTGACCAGACTCGGTCCATTTCAATCGGAAGAGATTATGATAACCTCAAACTATGGGACTGTCCATGAACAGGTCTTTAAGAACACCCTTTAGTGGATCCTGCCTCGTTCAGATTTCGCAGATCCCGACCTGCACTGGTCCGACTTGGCCCTCATCCGATCGGAGCAGCCACGGTGGCTCCGGCCCGGAGCCACGCACACCTGGCCCCATGCGTGGGGCCCTGCAGAGCCCCCAAGTCCGTCCCAACCCCATGCGCACGGCTTCGCGAGCAGCACCTGAGGTTCAACCATCCCAGACAAGTGAACCTGTACCGAGCCTTCATGAGCATCTTGGCAGCGGGGTTGATGTTTATTGAGAGGTTCGATGGCACAGACCCCAAGATGCGCTATTTGGAACCCCATCGGACAAGGACCTCATGGGGTGCCAGTGCCATGTACTCAACAAACGCACAGCGATAGCGGCTTACGGGGGAGAGGCGGCTTTCTTGCTTCTTGAGCGGACAAGCAAGCGAACATGTCCAAGAAAATTGATTGCACACTCATGTTTTTATCAACAATCTTTTGTAGACTTCTATATGATGCGCCATGAAGTTAGGATGGACGCGGAAAGAGCATATATGTGGATCAGTTGTTCGGAACACATTGGTCATTCTTATCGTTTTCCTTCGTCGCACCAAGATAAAGACGTATTCACCCGAGTCACTGTGAGCCATTGGCATCCAGCCAGTTTCCAGGTCACACACACACCAAGCACATCCAAGCCTTGGCAGTACAGAAACATCTATGGCCTCAAAAAAACGTGCCTTGCTATGCCTTGATTGCTTGATTCATTGAGGAGGCGGAAGTTCCCCCTGCGGTCGTGGATCGGTCGGGCGCAAGGTCGCTTCTCCATGGCACACTATGGCTTAGGCGCGTGTGGGTCGGTGTGGTGGGGGGGTGGGGTAGGGGAGGTAATAGGGTTTGGGAGAGGGAGAGCTGCTGATGGCTGTAGGATGCTGCAGGTATAAGTGTGAGCGTGTGTGTTGCTGAGCGGGGCAGGGGCTTACACGCTCACAAGTCACAAGACATGATTTATCAATGAGGTTCAATGGCACTTTTTGGCGGGGAAAGAAGCAAGTTTATGGTATAAACTACTTATTTATATAATATATATATATAATATGTCGGTACAACCAAGTTCGGAACCCCTTGAAACCTTTCAATTGTGTCCTTGCCCAGATATGTTTTATTATGGAGTAATGCCCAGTGACCGAGTGATACCAGCTTTGGTGAGTGAGTAGAACCGTGCTACAACGCCACCGCCTGTTTTTTTCTGCCTCCAGGGGAGCCATGCCTCGAAAAGATCGAGTCCTATGCCACCTTGCTACAAGAGCCCAAGAGGCCGAGCGGCGGCGAAGCGGGCCTCTCGGCGGTGGGGACTGGGTCGTCGACTCTTCGACGGAGTTGCTGCCTTCGACTCTTGGGCACAGCACCTTCGTGCAATCTTCGACTCTTGGTATACTATGGTGTTTCCCGCATTGATATCGATAAAGAGAGAGAGAGAGAGAGAGGGGAGGGAGAGAGTCCCATAATTGGTGGATGTAGCGAGTTCAACGCAGCAAGTCAACTGTTTGTCTCCACTTCTTGAGTCCTGTGACGCTAGTCGCTTCGCTTCCTCTACCTTCCTTTGGCCCAAGTCTCTGCCCAGTCTTTGCCCAGTGGTTTGCTTCACTCAACCAGTCGCATCGACAGATGAACAAACGCACATGGCGCCTTCCTTTTCAGCCGGTGTTTTGGTGACACGTCCTCTTCTCAAGGCTTGGGGATGGGACGACGGTGGTGACATCTCCTCCCCCGTCCGTTGCCGTCCCGGCAGGTTTCTGGCGGCTCCCGACCAGGAGCAGATGACCGCTCAGGTGGTGTGTGTGTGTGTCTGTGTCGAAGAACCTTGCAAGGGAATCAAGGGATAGGTGACCACATGTGACCAAGCTATGATGCTTCACGGTGTTCTGCAAAGGAGAAACTTGGAAGGCGAGAGTTGCTCATGGCTTGGCAAGAATGCCCAGTTCTTTCGCAACACCATGAAATTCCAGCTTTGCAAGGATGTTTCACATGGTGATCCAGTCCTACCCCGGCAGATGGATTATGAGAGATTCATGTTTGACAGTCTTGTATATGCACCCCCAAAAAAGCCCCCCCCGGGAATTCAGCACAGCTGCCTTGCAACCGTGTCCACACCGCGGACAGCCACGCGGACCGCCGCCGTTTTCTCAGATGCCGTAGGCGGTAGGCCGGAGCTCGGAGCTTCGCACGGCCTTGGTGAGGCGAGAGAAGTGATGAAGATGGCCGATGGCAATAAGGATGTCAGAGTCTCAGGGCACACAACTCGGCCAAGCTAGTAGGTTGGAGGCCAAGCTGCTAGCTGTTACTAAGATTTACTAAGAGGGCATGGTTCATGGTTACTGCTGAGATCATAAGTTTGTTGAGTGCAAGAGTTGAGCGGGGTACATGCATGACGTGTTTTTATTAGTCTCATCGTACTGTGGCGACATCTATCGTACTGTAGCGACCCGTTTTCCAGAACAACTCTCGATCTGAGATGTCCAAGACAAACAGACTGGCGCTCCACTTATCAAGGGCAGAAGCACCGGCGTGTTTTTTTCTGCGGCGGCCACCTCAGCCACCTCCAAGGGCGTCCTCACGCGAGAGGAGCTGCCGGAAACCGAGGAACCTAGGGGATGAGGGAATGCTTTTGGGCTTATAGCTCTGAAGCAACTCCATGCTTAAGAGTGAGATCCAGACTAAGCAGATATGCGCGATGGAAGCAAGGATTTTGTGTTGCGCTGTGTCGAGCCTTTGGGATGGTGCTTCCGAGAGGAAGGAGTCCCGCAGTTGTCAGAGCTGTGTTTGAGATAGCTGATCCACTAGGCCCATGGTACATCAACCTTGACTGGCCCACCTAGACGGTAACAAGATGTAACAACTTGCAGGTCCTCATGTGTTCTTTTTTTTCCGCTGGCAAAGTTGGGAGATTCAAAGGAATGGACGGATCAACACTCATTCTACATCCCTAGACTCATTCGGTCCTCGACTGATCGTTTGAAGCAATGCCCTCGACCCCGCTCTCTTCCCAAGGGCCCCCCTTCTCTCTCAGCTCGACTCAGGCACCAGGCCTTTCTGCCACGGCGGAAGGACCTGGGCGTGGCTTTGTGGCGAAGGGAATGCCCGGCTGAACGCTTTTCGGGTCCGCGAATTCGGTGCGACTCCATTCGTCGGGAAGGATGAGTCGCACCAGTCAGTTTTGCCCTAACGAGCCTGGCCTAAACTTTTAACCAGATGTTATTGTAAGGGCTTCGCCCGGGTGCCGCCGACCCCTTTTCAAGAGGAGTGTAGCAGGTGCAGACAGTTGCAGTGAGCATTCCACGTTTCAGCCGCGAAGCTGGAAAACAGGACAGAATTCCGCCTATGCGCAACGCAATAGATCAATTCAATTGTTCTTATATATAGACTCTGTAGTCAGAAAACTTGGCTCAGGTTTTTGTAATGAGGCATGTATTGTGTAGGGGAAAACGCCTCTGGAACAAAAAAACCCAGATGCAGACGGCGCAAGCCATCCTAGGCAAAAATCGTGACAAGGAATGGGAAAGTACTACTCGGGGATTGGTTCGGCGCCATCTACTTTTACAATCCGTTTCGTGAAAGAACGCCATAAAATTTTTGGCCCTGAAAGCAGCAAGCTGCGCCATCTACTTGGCAGTATCTATTGGCTCAACTATCCTAATCATGTTTCACACAAGTGTTGTGCCATCTACGGGGCTATTATCGTGCAGCGTTCTGTTACTGTTTCAAGTGCAAGTGCAAGGAAAGGGAAAGGTGAAGGGAAAGGCAAGGGAAGGATAGAGAAAGGCGAAGTGAATGAAGGAAAGGAAAGAAGAGAAAGGCATCCAAGGAGAGGGAAAGGAGACATTAAGGAATGGATAGCAAAGGAGAAAGGAAGAGAAGGAGAGAGAGAGAGAGAGATAGAATATGAAAGAAGGAGAGAGAAAGACAGTTCAAAGAGAAGAACATGAAAAACAGTTGGAATTTAACAGAGAGGTTGTCTACAAAAATCAACGACTTATATCAGTGTTCTTTGCAGAAGATGGCGCAAGTCTACTCTGTGAATGGGTGGAATGCCATCTATTATGCTTGAGGATGCATAGGTATATATCTTGTTTTCCACGGTTTGCCGCGTGCGCTTTTGGCACTTTCTGGTGCCATCGATTCGTTTCCGGATATAGCCATCTAGTCTGAACAAGGTGTATATATATCAGTGAAGTAATTATGCACCTATTTCTATATACCCATATAAGGCTTGGGGGACCCTATTCTGACGCATGATGACGCATGTGGGCGTGTATGCGTTAGACCGTTCCCTTTTTGTGGTAGCCTTTTGGCACAAGTTCCCCAAATAGTGCTCCGCACTAAGGGGTTCTTACGGTGAGAGTTAAGCAGGGTTAGATGAGGGTTCGCGTTTGTGGCTGCGGCATTTTGCGTGGGCCGGCTCGCACAAAAGTTACTTTTTGAATTCCTCATGTCCATTTCGACTGCGCAGGCTCGCATAAATTGGGGGCCGCGGTCTTCGTGCTTCCGGGGCGTTGCTCTCGTGCAGGTGCCGTGCTCGTTTTCGGAGCTAAAGTGAATTTCGCGTGGCAGGCGCAAGGAATTCGACACATTGGAGCATCGAAAAGGTCATTTTACGTGGCAGGTGCAAGGAATCGGAGACTTTGCAAATTTCGTGGCAGGCGCAGTGTTTTGTGGACGTTGCAAAAACGTTGGCAGGCGTGTGTCATTCGCAGGACTGCGTTTCACGTGGCAGGCGCAGGGAATCCGCACCATGGATGCGATATTTTGAGGTGAAAGGGCTGAATTCGTGAGAGGGGTTGCATTTTTGGACTTGGACCTTGAGGATGATTTTGCGTGGCCAGTGCAGCATTTCGTATGACCTGCAGGCATGATTTCGTGGCAGGCACAGCATTTCTGAAACGCATGTCAAAATTTGCGAAAGCCTCGTGCAATTTGCTCATTTTGGATCTCCAATGTGCAGATTTCGTGGCAGGCGCAGCACTTTGTGAATCTCGATGTGCAGATTCGTGGCAGGCGCAGCACTTTGTGAATCTCGATGTGCAGAGTGCGTGGCAGGCGCAGCACTTTGTGAATCTCGATGTGCAGATTTCGTGGCAGGCGCAGCACTTTGTGAATCTCGATGTGCAGATTTCGTGGCAGGCGCAGCACTTTGTGAATCTCGATGTGCAGATCTCGTGGCAGGCGCAGCACTTTGTGAAGCTGGATGTGCAGAGTGCGTGGCAGGCGCAGTACTTTGTGAACCTCGATGTGCAGAGTTCGTGGCAGGCGCAGTACTTTGTGAACCTCGATGTGCAGATTTCGTGGCAGGCGCGGTACATTGTGAGCTTCGAAATGCTCCTATGTACTTGCCTGTGTGCTCTCAGAGTGGTGCTTGTATGTGCTCTCACATTTGTGCTCTCAGATGTGTGCTCTCATGTGCTCTCATATGTGCTCCCATATGCTCTCATATGTGTGCTCGTGAATCTCGATGTGCAGATGTTCTTGAAGGGTTTTGAATCTCAATGAACTTGCCGTTTTGGAAGTTGTTGGCTCGACCACCACCGTCAGCGCCACCTTCACCACCACCAGTACCATGACCAGCACCACTACCTCCACCGCCACCACTTTTATAGATATTAGGACAAACCACCTGGCCAGCCATGGCCGCCGTCACCTTCGCAGTTTTACTGGGTGCTGTATCCGCGTCTGTGCGTAGTGACTTGGAGCATCTGGGGTCGTGCGTTGTCACTGATGCGCTTGTGGTTGCACAGTGCAAGGCCTTGTTGCAGGGTCTCAATTCCAACACAAAGGGCCTTCGTGAAGCCTGCCAGACTGCAGATATCCGTGGAAAACGAAATGGAATGCGTTTGAACCAGGAGGAACTCCGGGAACTCGTCAAGACAAAGCTTTTGAATTTGTTGCCACCCGTGAAGTTTCAAGCGTTGCTCCAATATGCATCGTTGGAGACGCACGTTGAGCTTCGTTCCTTTGGTGACGTTTTTGTGGCAGCGCAGGAAGCTGGAAGGATCAAAGAACTCTTGCTTGTTTTGGGGCCTGGTGAGACCAGCCAATCAAGATGCAGGGCTGTTTTCCGTGATTGGGGCGTGGCGCGGCGCGTTGCCGGTAGAGGTACCGAGCGCTCGGTCGATGCAGCAAAGTCAGAACTGATGGGTGTATGTATACGTTTTTTGAAAGAATGCGAACACACTCCCGATGGGCGTGCTGCATCCTTGTCTGGGCCACCCGACCGGGGGCCAACCAGTCTCGCGGAGGCCGTGGCGTTGCTGCAGTGCAATCGTGCTGTGCCTCTCAAGCGCGCAGTGGGCAAGAGACAGGCTTTGTCTGTGGCGCCTGTCGAGCTCAGCCAATTGTTGGAAGGGTTGCACAGTGGGACAGTGACGAAGAAAGAGCAGGTTCCTTCTATGTTAGTGGCCGGTTGCAAGGCACACAGGAAGCATGCTGGTCGGGTTGTCCGCCCGGAGCCGGAGTTTGCCACGCGAGAGGCACACCGAGGAGCTGTGGAGCGTTTCCGAAGCCATTTGCAGCTTGATCCGCAATGTTGGAGTGCCTGTGCAGTGGTGAACATGCGGACTCCCCAGAGTCTGGATGCCTTTGTGTGCACTTTGAAGGATCCCTTACACAGAACAGCCACGCCCTTTGCGAAAGACTTTCGCGATGTGCACATCCCGTCCAACTGGGATGGACAGCACGTGCTTCGACGCATGGCAGCCATGGAGTTGCAGAATGCATCTGCGGTTGCGCGGCGAGAGGCATTGCCACTTTTGGATGGACCTTTGGTGGCGGAGATCATGGCGCTGCGAGGTGACGTAGATGGCCGCAAACCAGTGGAGAGTTTTGATTTGTTGGTCGCAGCTTTGAAAGATGCGCAATGCAGCATGCCTGACCAACCGGCCTGGTTTCAGAGTGCCTGGGGTGTGAAAGAGCCGGAGCAACTACATGCCCTTGCGCAAGACTTTGATACATTTCTGACGAAGCATGACCTTCGGGATCTGTGGACGGAGGCATCTTTGGGTACTGCTATGGTGTGGGTGGGCTGGTTTGGCATATTGCAGCATCGGGATCAAAGAAAGGCAAAGGTAGAGGAATGGGTCTCGGAAAGCCGTGGTCTGTTCAAAAGTCCGCCTGCCCAGTATGTATTGTCAACTCGAATGGATACCTATGCTTTCCCACCGTTTTTCAAAACCGATGCAGAGTCCATGTATGGTGTGGCAGGTGGAGCAGAGTTGCCAAAAGGGTTGTTGCCTATTTTGACAGCTCCTCGAGTGTGTGAACTGTGTGGAGATGGATTTGTGAATTGGACAGATCTGTCTGCGCATGTGGACCAGGCGCATGTGAACTGGGCAGAGTACCGTAAGCGCGTCTTTTGGCATGCGCAGCATGAGGAAGCTGCTCCTTGTCATGGTTTGCCCATGTCTTGGGCCCGCAAAAGACGCATCCTTGGAAACGCAACCGCCCAACTGGTCAGCGTAGCCAGCCAACCGTTAGGGGATGAGTCTGTTTCAGCAGCAGTGAGAACTGCAGAGCCTCGAGCCCCCGAGCGCGAACCTCGTGCCATGGTGGGATGCGCTGTGTGCGCAACGAAGGAATGGACCGAGCGGATGCGCCGGTGCGACATGTTTCGCACTTTGCCTGTGGGGAAAGAGGTGCGGGAGGAGATGGACGAGGAGGAAGCAGCTGAGGCTCAAGCTGGTTCGGCAGATGAGCAGGCGGGTCGTCGGCGGAGCAACTTGCTTCGAGATAAGCGCGGTCTGTATTATTTTGGACCAGCCGAAGAAATTCAACAGCTTTTGGGAGTGGACAAATACGCAGAGCGGTGGCCGAAGATTCCAGTTGCCGAACTACACGCAAGTTCGGTGCAACATCCGGATCGCCCTGGCTACCGGTGGCTGTTGCACACACGCAGGGTACCTTTGCGGAAAAAGGCAGAGTCTGCGGTTGCGCGCGCAGAGGCTAGCGTCGCGGATGCGCACGCGGAAGGTGAAGCTGCGGTTGCGCGCGAGGCTGGTTCCCGGGATACAGCTGTGGAAGGGCATCCGCCTTGCGCTGGCATCGGGGACAGTAACGGCACGGTGTTCCTTTGTCGGTGGTGTTGTCACAGCTTGTGTCACCGGAAACCCACGCTTCCCAAGCGAGCGCTTGCCAATGACCTGTGGGGAGGCCGCGAGCATCCGCTTTACCAGAAGCTTCGGGACTTGCCGGCTGCACGGATGCTTCTTGGACAAGCTCGGGTACTTTACAGGAAGGTGGTGTTGAACCACAAGCATGGAAGAGATGCGTGTGAGTTGCAACATGGCTTGCAAGGCAATACCACTTTCATAGCGCAGCCGCGAACTTCAGCCGTGGGGAAGTCCTTGCCGCCTTGCATGGAGGACGTGGGTCAACACTTGCAGGTTATTTTTTCTGTATCCCGCACCGACGTAGCCAGAGCGAAACCACTGTTGGTGCCACGTTCCCTTTACCTCGAATGCGCTCTTCTTCGACAACAGCTTTGTCCGTTGTTTCATGAGGTGGAAATCGATGTAGCACGAGCACAGGTTGACCTGAAGGAGGATGAGGCGCCCCCGGGAATTGTATCTGCTGCTGTGCGCATGGAGGAAGCCAACATGTTTCGACCGAATTTGACAGGTCCGGCTAGCTCGCGAGCAGCGGACACGGCAGCGAGGTCGCGGGAAGATGAAATTGTAGAAGCTGACTTGTTGGATGAAGAGCCGGAAAAGTTGGATGCAGAGGCAGAGGGTGAAGAGTCCTGTGCGGCTGCGCAAGGAGAAGCGGGGAAAGCTCCGGTGGAAGAAGCAGAGAACCTCATTGGACTTGATGAGGCCGCGGACAACGATCCTCTGCAGCATTACGTCGTCCTACAGGAGCAAATTCGACGTATACAGGAGGACCAAGCTCGCATTCAGAGGAAGGAAGAGAAGGCAGAGGCCGCACAAGGTGATGCTCAAGTGGTTGCTGGCATGGAACTGACTGCGGCTCGAGAAGCCTGTCGAGGACACGCTTTAGAACTGCGGGAAGTGTGTCGTAGATTGGCCGACAGACATGAACAGAGCATTGAAGCGGAACTGCAACTTCTGGAAGGACCGCGGACGCCGGATGCCAATGTGTTGGAAGTGCGAGCGGGACAGCTCCTGTCCATGTTCCTTCCCGAGTCTTGGTGTTTGGCTTTCACGGAATTTTTCTTCGGAGATTGCTTACCTTTTGATCAATGCAGACCTGTGCGGATTGCGCCAAGAGCGCTCATGGCATGTCTTTTGAAAAGAGAAGAGTTGGAATATCACCTTGCAACAGACGCCGTTCCATATGCGGCGCGGCCAACGTCCAGGTGGGACAACGCGGAGGTGACAGCCATGTTTGCGGATACCGTGCGACGTCAAAGCTTGCTTCTCGCTACAAAAATGACGTTTCTCAGTCACAAGTCTTTTCAGTTAGACCTGCAAGCAATCGCAAAGGCAAAGGCCGAGGATTTCCAGGCTCTGCAACGATATTCCACGCTGGGTCAGGCTTATGCGAGTGCTGGCAACAGGGATGGACCAGCCATGAAAGCGCTGAAGCATCTGCTGACCAGCACTGCTGTAGTCCCATTGACAGAAGGGAACAAAATGAAACTACGCCATTTCGGACATGCGATGGACATGACCTTCGGCCCGCTCAAATTATTTTTGACATGTAATTTCGCTGATACCTACATGCCTTTGACCATGACAGTGTTCGACCCAAGCAATATGGAAAGACTGTGCGAGACTCAGTGGGATCTCTTGGCAGAACGACCTCTTTTGCCTGCTTTACAGCACATGCATCGGGTCGTGGCCAGATCGCCAGTGTTAAATTTCTTGTGCACTTGCGATTTGGAGCAAAGAAGTGTTATGATGTTGGTTTGCAGTGACAAATGAAAGAAGTGTTTTTGTACTTTGGGAGCGGGAATGGACACACTTGTGAGAGTAAAATTGGTTCTCTCAGATGTGCGCAGCATCCCCAGACCCCAGAGTTCACTTTGTTTTCCTCAAAAGCTTTGCAAGGTCAGTAAAGTAAGCCCTTGCGAGGAGTCCTCGCCACTCATCATCAGAGCCATAACCGCACCACTAAAGAAACATCGTTCATAGTTCATACTCGCCTAAACTTTTTGGAGGATAGTTTCACTTCCTAGTACTAGAAGAACTGTACATCATGACCATGAAGGCCCATGATGACGGTCAGCGGCGGTCAGGCGAACCGCATAAACGAAAATGTGCAACCTTTTGTTGCTGTTCCCTAACATCAAAATATGTAATCGTTGAATTCCACTGGCCACCCTTTTCTGCAGTTTCTTCTTTGATCACCAAAAAGCGCAGCTCCTCTTGAACAATCACATCATTGTTGCCGATATTGAGGGCATTGTGCATGTAAAGCCATCGAATTAGCTCCATCATTTCATCTGAATCATCGCAGGGCTCAAAGTCACTCTGGTCATCACCCTCGATGAAATACAGGTAAGCACCGGCAACAAAGCATCCATGAGGCCAATCAATGCCTCAAAATTTGTTACTATTAAGTACTAAAACAGGTTCCCTTAAACAAAGATATAAACAAAAGGTTTTGAACAAATGAAATGACAGCAAAGATCAGTGTCAAGGGACCCATCACACGACTCACCACATCAGCTTGGAGGATTCGTTCTGAAACCGAAGCCATGGGCAAGTTCAACGACGCATGCAACAACTAACAACAAAAAAACCTTGGAAACGGGAAATGGCTTCAACATATCCCATCAATGTGTATAGGTTGTGTGTTTCTTTTGTGTGTTAAGTTTCACGTATTATGTGCAGCAAAAGATTCACAGAATCAGAGGGCGCTCCATCTTTTTCACCACAGTGACCCCTGTAACTTCAAGTTTGCAAAAGTAGTATTGTTCAGCAGTTCAGCTGACCTGGCACTTAACCTACTTCTACTGGTGATTGAAAAACGTGCCAATCTTGGCGGTCTTTGCGATCGCCTCAGACTTGCCGCTGCCCTTTCTCTTTCTATTTGCCGCCTCCGCGTCCTTGTTGCCTGGTGCTTTTGCCTTTGCTGATGCTTTCTTTGCTGCGGCTGCTTTTTTGGGAGCAGCCTTCTTCTCAGCTGATGCCACACCCTTTCTCTTTTCAACCTTGGAGTTCCCACCCTTGATCGCCTCCTCCTCCTCAGCCGCAGCCTCAGCCTCACGAGCAGCCACTTCACCTTCTGGTACTTCTTCTGCGGGTTCCGACGGCACCTCTGACTCCTTTGGTTTCTCTTCTTCCGTTGGCGTCGGCGTCAGAGCCAGAGTGGGCATAGTCTCTGGTGCCGTCTCCTTGGGTGCCTCTGCTGCGGCTGCCAACTGAGATGATGACGCCGCTGGTGCTTCAGGTGATTCAGGTGCCTCAGGTGCTCCTGCTCCACCCCCATCATTCAAGATGCTGCTGATCTGGTCTCCCTTTGACTCTGCCTCCGCTGCTGCGTCCGCCGCCTCCGTTTCTGCAATGTCCGTTTTGGAAGCTGCCGTTTCACCTTGGCCCTCTGTCAACTCTGCCGCGACCTGAACCTCCTGAGACTGAGGCTGAGCCGGCACCGGCACCAAGTTCTTGTTCTCATCAGCCTGAGCCTTGTCATTCTTGGAGTCAGAGCCGTCAGAGCCATCAACAACAGGTCCCAACTGTCCCAACTTCACTGGCAACGACTCTTCATCCCAAAAGACTGATTGGCTAGCCCCATGCTCAAACTCAGGCTCATTCGGCGGCGTAGGCACAGCCATCGCCATATTTCGAGAGACCGTGACTGTTTGCTCTTTGGTCGGTGGCAGAACCTCTTCATCCGGCAAAGAATTCAAGACCAAGTCCAGCACTGGGTTGGAAGCCACCTCAATAGGGTTGATGGTTCAGGATCCCGAATCCACCCAGCCCAACAGTGCAACAAACTTAAGGTAATGCCATTGCCAGGTTCAGTCTATCGTCCAGTGATATAAGTAGTATATAGTATAGCCAAATAGTCCAATAGTGTAAAAAAGAACTCAAAACACAATGGAAATGATTTGGATGATGTTCAGTGTATAGTCTACAACTGTGATTTCGTCCCGTCACCTGCGCAGCAACGATCTGGAAGCTTCTGTGTAGATCGTCAGTGAAGAAACAAACGTTTCTCCTGACTCTGACTCTGACAGCTGACAACCCGAGGTGTGTGGAGGATGTCCACGCTCCACAGGCTTTCTCCAAACAAATATACTGTTTCTCCTATCTATCTTATGTCTTTACACCAATATATCCTAAACCCTGCCCTGAACTAAGGACACACACACACACACACCCCTACACACACAGCATCAGCACCGCCGCGGTCGCGCCCCAACAATGTCCTCACAGCAATGGAGGAATCAGTCAGCGACTTCTCCACCAACAGGTACCCGCTCGGAATGTACCAGAGGTCTCCAGTCTTGACAAAGCCAGCAACAAGGGTTTGCATACCTGTCAGTGAGTCTTTGTTTGATTTGCTTGGCTGGCTTGTGTTTTTGCTTGGTTTGTTTGTTGGTGGGTCCAAACTTCAAGATGTAAGAAGGTAAAGGAAACACATATAAATCATATAAACATATATAAACAAATATATTTGTCCAGCCGGGTTGCTCAGCTGATCTGGAATCTGCGATGACGTCATGCTTTGGAGTCTGTCCCTTGCGACTTGAAGGCTGGAGGTCTCGAAGAAACTCATGCACTCCTCCACCATGGCCATCACCACGATTTTTGTCCCCAGCACCTCATTTGCATCTGTACACAAGGCAATTGCGCCCTGACTATCAATACTCTCTCTCTCTCTCTCTTTGACTCTTTCTCTCACCAAGTGGCTGAGTGGGAAAATATACCTAACCCGGCCCGGAACTACCCCAATCTTTGAATGGTTCATACTGTATCTATTGAACATTTGCAGTCACAACCTGTTTGTCTGGCAGTCTGGGAACTTAGTAGAAGCCAGGAGGCCTGCAGTCTGATGCTGCCAACCGAATTGTTGTCAATGCCGGCGTAGACTGTCCCTTGCTGCATGCCGACAATGCTGAGTGCGTGAAGTTCTTTGCACCCTAGCATGTCCTTTTCGCTGTGACCACCTCAGCTCATTGTTATTGTCGGACTGTCGGACTGCGATCGATCCTGCCACTTCCCCAAAACGAGTGCTGCTACACCACAGGACTGGAGAGAGTGAGGGAACAAAACAGGTCCGAATCCGAACAATGACAGTCTTGCAGATGGCAGATGGTAGTCTTTAGTCTTTAGCCCTGACACTGATGACAAAGCAAGATCAAAGATGTTGAAGCTTTACCAGTTTGACCAAGGGGCCAGTGCGTACTTCCTCTTCCAGGATCTCGTCAGAAATGTACAAGCCAGCTTCTCCGCTCCAAACGTCCTCCGGCATCATGCGTAGCAAGGAATCTTTGATCTCATCAACGGCTTTCTTGGCAGATGAGTCTTCAGCTCCATCAGAGGTAGTGGACCGAATCACAGCCCTGGACAGTAGACAGTAGACAGGAGACTGAACTAACAATTGGAATGTCGTTTGAACAACTGGGTGGGTGCAACCAAATGCCAAATTGGAGTTCAATAGTTCAACATCACACAAATCAAAATCCTGTCCGCTGAAATCTGAAACACAAAGCATATCCTTTTGCACATATAGCCAAGTGACGTCATACGCGTGGTTTTCGAAGCCTTGACTTGCTGGTGAAAGGTGTCAATGACATTGTCAATGAAGCGCTTGTTAGGAGCATCCTTGCACACAGTCGCAAGGGTGTTACGCCCCTTCCTGATGATGCAAGGTAGACCTGGATCTTGTTTTCCATCCATCTCCTTCACAACGGCCATGGGGCGCTTGGAGCTCATATGCCTGTAGTGGCATGTCATGTCATCCCACAAATAAAAATCCAATCTCCCATATTTAACTTTGACTTTAACCCATACACTGTTGGTAATGACTGACTCACTGACTCACTGACCAAACATAAAACAAAAACCAGTTCAATTTTAAAATGAGTTGCTTGAAGCACTTCAAGACCTCTGGGTCCGAATCGGCCATTTGTTGTAGGTTTGGTCGCCCCTGAAGGCCTCCGTGTGAACTGTTCGGGTTGTTGGCCTTTGCCATGTGCTCCTCGTACTTTTCTCTGGCCTTTTTCGTAGACTTGATCATTTGGGCATAGTCTGTCATGGAACGCTTTGCCGCCGCAATGCATGCCTTCACTGCCTTGACAGCTTCCATGAGCTCTGTGTTCTGCTCATCAATGCCCTCCTTGGTTGGTAGATTCTCGTACAGCTTCTCAGGGCTGCAGTAGTCAATGTATGCCTGGACTTTATTGGCATTCTCCTGCAGGAAAGCATCCGATTTCAAGATGACCAGAGCATTCTCTGTTGCTCGATCTTCCACTTTCTGGTCATCGGTCAAGCCGTCCAAACTCATACATTTGGATCCAATGCTTAGCACTTTGAGAAGAAGATGTCGACCCAGGATGGTGAACATGATCCGGATGCAAGCTGCAGTGTCTCCAAGATCCAAGGAGGAATCATTGACAAGGCGGTCCTCTGTAATCCCATGTTCCTTCAAGTTTTTTGCCTTCTCTGCCATTTCTGGGTGCTCACCATAGAAGTTCTCCAACTTCGTTTCGACCTCCCTGAAGGCTGCCTGAACAAACTTGATATGAGGAAGAAGCTTGGTAGCAGTCCGCAAGCGATGTGTAGGAATGTCCACTTTCTTGCCCTCTCGGACCGATTCTCTTCGCTTCCTATTTTTTTGTTTGCCACTTGCAGAATTTTCAGGTCCCAAGATCAACGTATCTTCAACGACGCTGGAGTCAAGTAGGAAGCTGCAATCCTGTGCTGCTGCCAGAGGAGCTGTTCTTTTATTTTTATTTTTATCACAGTACTAGGCCGCTAAGTTAGCCATAATCTATACAATCCTATTCAACTTAAACTTAAACAATCTTAAACATAACAGAAGCGAACTGAATAATGGGAAAACACAGGAAGACAAACAACTCTTAGAGTCTTAGAGTCTTGGACATGTGTCTTTATATACGGCAAAATGACTGAGCACTCTCTCAGGAACCTTGAAGAAAGTCTCATCGGCCGACATAGATATAAACGACAGTGCACGCTGTCGTGCTGCGGCAAGTGTTTTTTGATTTGCATCTTTGCTTTGCTCAACCACAGAAGCCGAACGCTTGTCATCAAAAATCTGCTCCTTGGATTTGCTGATAGAGGTCTGAACCCAAACATGTTGATGTTTCTCATTCTTGCCCGTCTTGGGGTTGTAGATCTCGATCATCTCCTGGCAAGAAAGACACTTGTTGCAAATTTACATGGAAGTGACACACTGTCAACTTTCAACCAGATGGTTCTTTTGGAATTTGATGTGGCAACCTTCAAACTTCCGGACCCACTCCAATCATATGAAAACGTGTCAGTGATAAGACAAGATGAGTATATAGAAGTTGTTGTTTAGTAAAACAGAAACATATGACCCGTATGTCCTTGTCGGTATCTTTGTTCTGTGGGTTCACATCTCTGATCCAAGCTCGTTGTGCTTCTTCTGGAGTAAGGCGGTCACCAGGTGGTAGCTTTTGCGTGTGCCACTCAATGAAGGCAGTCTGCCTCATAGCGTCCCAACCCGAACCCAATCTTGATCGCTTGATGGTCTCTTGCGTCTCAGAGTAGAGCACCTGGGATGAGGGATGATGCGGCTCTGGGCCCTGGCTTACTTAGATCTCCGACTCCGAAAGCCAAAAATGACTAATTAGATATTGGATCAACACTTCACTGACCAAACTCTCCAGCAGAAACTTAAGAAAAGAGGGACGGCCGACGTCCCCTATCTGTCCGAATCTGTCCCAGCAGCCATGGAAACATGATAGGAGAAGTACAACAAAAAAACATAGAGGAAAAATGAGTTTCATAACATGACATTAAGGACAAAGGCACTGTGCGCGGATTGAAAGGCTGACGCTGGTTTCCACGTCCACGCTTTCCGGCTGCAGATCCCGACTCTCCATACTCTTTGAAGATCTGCCTATACTTTTCAGGATCTTCCTTTGCTAAATTCTGTAGGTATTTTGAGGTGTCATCACCCGCCCCCGACATCTCACTACAACCAGCAGCTTCATCAGCAGCGGAAGTAGTAGGCAGACTTCCCTTGCTGGCATTCAGAATCCCACGCAGCTGGAGACTGCATTTGGGGCAGTGACCTGCATATCTCGTGGACTTCTTTGAAGGAAAGTCGTTCATGCAAAAGAGGTGCAAACACACTATGCATGTGATCATCTCAGCAGCATCGACCGCTGGTGCTGCCGCAACAACTGCAGCCTTTGCGGCTGCATCAGGTGCCTCGCCAGCGTCCATGGCTAAAGTCCAGCTCTGACAACTTGCAAGAAGCAGAACCCTGGAACTTCCTGGAATACAACCTAACTTTGTGGTTCTGGTGCGATGTGTATCACGGTTCCTTTCTGTCCTGTTAGTTTGGGCCTTGGTGTAGGTTTGCGTTTGAGCCAAAGCCCTCATTAGTAAACGTTATTGAACATGTTAGCAGTTTTGATTTGTTTAAACTTTAAACTCTTTCCAAAGTTCACGTTGGATTCTACAGCTTACAACAGGGCTCAGTAGTGGAGCGAAACAACGCGCCAGAGTTTGCTTGCCTTCTCACGTCTCACGGTCTCACAGAGTCTCACGTCACGTCCAGCCGTGCTCCCTGACTCCCGAAAGGAAAACATCAACGCTTTCTCGCTTCTGGTGGTGGTTAGTTTGATGAGATGCTGTGTTGAATTGATTTTTTGGGCCCGGGCCACCGGCCCACCAGGCTAGGCGGCCCTATCCCAAACAACAATCTATCCTGGCACCGCTTTGCTGCTCTGCTCAACTCCAAAAGCACCTGAACTACTGACTGACCACATGATTTGTTCATAAACATCACTCAACTCAATGCTATAGCTGCTATACGACTTCTCACCAAACAGCCTTTGCTGAGCAGAAACAGGATGCATCCTGCTACTGCTCACTCCTCCTCCGCCTCTTCGTCCAAAAAGTGATGGTCCGGGCCCTGAGAAGAAGCCTGGCGCATGGCTGCATGGGCTGCCTGTTTCTCTGCCTCGTCAAGGTCCGCAGCGGGCTTCACGAAGGACAATGCAAAGCAAATGAAGGCAGACATACATCCTTGCTGGAAGGAGTTGCCAGCAAGTCTCTTCTGCGCAGATGGCGTGATCAGGCCCACATCAAAGAACCTTTGTGAAATACCACAAGCCTTCAAGGCGTCGCTATGCATCGGGATCCCTTGCATTTCCAAAAGTTCCTTACTTGAACAAATCAATAAAGCTACAAATCCATCTACACTTGTCGACCTCGCAATTCAAAACCGCCATCGGCCACACCCGACCCGGCCCCCCCCACCGAACTGAACCACAATAAAAAGGAGACTAATCCTCCAGCACCCTGACCCCCAAGCTACAGTAAACACAGTCCAAGTCCAAGCCAAGATGCGCAGGCTGTGTAGGGCCTACCCCTCATCACACCCCAAATATGGGTGCTTGACGCCAGCACGACTGGTGCATGAACCCCAAAATGTTCTTGGCACAAGACATTCTGCGACAGGTTGATCGCAATCTCATGGGCAGGGATGTGCTTCTTGATCTTTTCCAATTTGAGAGCTTGTTCCAGGTTGACTTGCGCTGCAACTGGAAGCAAATCTGTCCAAGTCGCTTGTGCAGACTTTTTGGCCTTACATTCACCCAATCTATGACTCCTTTGTGTGTTCTACTTTGCGCAGCTTGTGCAGCAACCAATAAACTTATCTACAATCTAAGAATCTACATCTACATTTGCTAAATTGCCAGCTGGCACAGACAACGGACCACAGACTTCGACTTCGGGAGTATGGAGTATGGACTTCAGCATTCTGGTCATTATGTCCAGTCAAGTTGCATTCGTAGCCATTTGATTGCGCATCTCATCCACCTGAACTGAACTTGAACCGAAACTGAAACATTAAACGTGAAACTTCATCAAACACTCACCCGTGTAACAAATATATGGTTGGTGGTACGGTGGTAGGCAAGTCGCACAAGCGATCTCCCCAACAAAGTGATACCAAACACCATAAAGGCTTGGGCGTAAAACAATAAGCCAGCCGGCCTCTTCGTCATTTGCTGCAAAGAAGGCTCCGCAGTCAATCTTGGGGGAAATATAGAGTCTGTAAATGTCTGACACTGGCTGTAGGAGTTTCATATCTGATCTCACCAGCAAGGAGTACAACCGTGTCCTCTTCACAGGAAAACCGTAGTCAGCGGGATGAGTGAGCAAGCTTTGGCAATGGTAATCTGGGAACAACACACTGAAGATCGAGGCGTCGAATGTTTGCGTACATTCGTGCACCAAAAGCTTTGGCCGGACGGCACGAAGAACTGCAGCAAAAATTGCGAATGCCAGGACCGAAGGTCCCAAAAATCCCGTGCGCGAACCCATTGAGCTCCTGTAAGTGAGAGACATATGACATATGATGCAATACAAAGTATATAGTAAAAGTAAAAGTAGACTAGATTAACGATGATTGGATTGAATGGACAAAACAATTCAAACAATAATCGACCCTTTTTTTGCTAAACCGGTCCAGTCTTTGCAAGTAGATCCAACCACGGCCATCAAGAGCTCTCGTTCAGATATTTCCTGAATGGATACCTGAGCAGGCTTGTATGATCCATATACTCCATGTTTCTCCGCATAAAAATTCTGCATTGAAATTGAAAGTGAACAGACACAATACACAAAGGGACGTCTTTAACCAATATACACGTGTCCACTGTCCACACGTAGTTTTGCAAGATGGCAAGTTACTGGCTCAAGCTTCCCGGTGGAAATGGCCTTCTTGATCATATTGTCCTTCTCAATCCGAATGACAAGATCGCGAACAAGTGCTTGTGAACTGGCAGCCAGCTGCTGCTTCACGTTCCTGACCTCACAATTGTGGAGCTTCTTCACCTCACGTTCATCGACATGATCCGGTTCAGTGCCAGCTTTTTTTGGCCTTAGAAGCTGCCTTGGCTCTTGCCTTGGCAACGGCCTGATCCGGTGTCATTGAGAGCTTCTTGAACACATCAATGCAGTCGCTTTTCTTGTCTTCAATCATTTGTAGAAGCTTCGCGGCCGCACCCTCTTCCAAGAAGTCTTCCAAAGAATTCATCAAATATTGAGCTGGGTCCTGAGAGTAGAATGGCTGGGGGGTTGGGCAGTGGGCGATGTGGGGTTCAATAATAATCTATCACAAAAAAGTTGACGTAACGCAGTAACGCAAACAGTCTGGCTGTCTTTAACATTCAAGCTTCTGGATGCGATTTCAGGATTTTTTGGCAGTCTGAATTGATGTCGCATGCTAGTAAGTTGTGTGGCTTCATTGGAAAGTCCACTGATCCCTGCAAACCACCATTTGTCTCAATGTAGGATCGCAAAGATGTTGCGGTGATCGCAGCCGCGATTTCTGCACCACCAAGGCCCGAGTACAAGGACAGGATACTGAGCGAACTTAAGTTTCCAGAGAGCGTTTGCAATGGTTTGACACCAAAGTATTTGTGGATTCGCTGAATGTTCCTCACACCAAATTGAAACATGTCTTCTCGGCTTCTGGTCCCTTCAGCTATGACTTCTACAGGATCTTCTTGACTTGGCATCAGTTCGTTCTCACCTTCAACAAACTGTAAGAATGCAGAGGCCTCCATACGTGGTTGCCCATCGGCGCCTGTGCCATTTGGAATCTCTTCCTGGTCCCCGTCGCAGTCTGACTCTGACTCTGCTTCCTCCTTCGGTTCTGTCTTGACAGCCTGAAGTTTGACCGGGGGGCCCAGAGCAAGTCGTCTGCGTTTCTTCATGTTGCTCGCTGCATCGGTTTCTTCGTCCGCGGCCTTTGCCTCTCGTTCCGATTCTGGAAACAAAGTAAGTTGACCTGGCAGTGGTGGCTGGTCAAAAG
>CAXAMN010012780.1:668284-708448 GCA_963970005.1 Durusdinium trenchii
AACAGATGCTGTTAGGCTTGGCCGGGTGGGCTGTCGGTGCGGGGGGGGTCCAAGGAAGGAGTGTGCTCAACACTCGAGCGAGGCAACTTGGCAGTGGAAATGCAACGGGACGACTCATCTCTCTAGTCGATGGCCGTTGAGAAGTTCTGGGTGTCCTACAGAGGTGAAGTGACCTGAACTAGGACCCGTCACCAGGGGTGCCTATATATATATATCTATATAGGATAGTCTATAGTCTAGTTCGGGTTCTTCAACCTCTGCTGGGTGGTGGGGTATGTACTCGTCACGAGTCACCCGAAACCTGAGACCCGAAACGGCGGCCTGGCAAGTCTGCCCGAGGAGTGGGAGAAGGAGCCCCATTTGCAGAAGCTGCCGGAGGGGCACTGGCGCGAGGGCGACCGTGACTGTCGTCATGTGAATCTGCCCTTGGCGATGGTCCTCTCGGACCATGGCCGTGACTTGGGTGAGGAGCGAGGGGGAACGAGGGCCAACGAGGGGCCGGGCGGGGTCGGGGTCCGAAGAACCACCTGCGGGGCGGGGCCAGAAATGGGGCTTATATATATATATATAGTTCAGATCTCTTGGGATCTCTTGGGTGAAACTTGTGGCATTTTCACAGCAACTTCATCCAACTTGTTGGGCGCATTCTTGAACACTCTTTCTGGCGGTTTCCAAGACTGTTGCGGAGACGGAGACGGAGGCTTCAGAACAAGAATCATGATTTGATTCCACCTGGAGGTTCCAGGGTGGTGCAGGACTTGTTTTTTTCGATTGAATCATCAGTCGTTGCTGTGGGACGCACCGAAACGACACTTGGTGGGCCACCACCCACGGCCCAAGCACCTCAGGTTGCCTCTCAGCTGCGGCCTCTGCGAACTCGATCTCGGAAGAGTGCAACCCGCTGCACGTGGCCTGCGGCAGCTTGCAGGGCTGCAATCAGTGCTGGTTGCTGCAGCGGGCCACGCAGAACAACACCTTCACAGGGTGGAAGCTGAAGACCGCCTGTGGCGGCCTGAGCTCACCGAAGCTTAGAGCCAGTCGTGAGTGAATCCCTGGGGGGGGGAAGATCCGGAGCTTCTGCAAGAGGGGTATAGTGGATTGAGAGTAGATGGCACAGACCCCAAGAGGTGGTTTATATGGACCCCCATCTAAAGGACATCTTGAGGTCTGTGCCATCTACTCTGAAACCACTGCAAGAGGCGTAATTACTTTGTAAGGGGCTTGGGAACGAGGTGCCTCCTTGGCACGGGTGCCAGATGGTCTGCCCAAGTCACCCCCCCCGCGAAAAACGCCTATAGCGGCCTAGCGGCTAGTTCGTGGCTTCCTGTGTGTGTTGTACGTGTGGGCTCAGAGAATTTCTAGAAAACAGGTCGCCTGAAGTGCCGGGGTTGCTGGCACATGATATGGATGGCGTGGAGTTTCACAGAGATGTGCCAAGTTCTTCCGACATTTCCATGAAAAAGCCATGAATCCGCTCCAGTGATACCTGCAGCCACCCATTGTGACGGTAAACCCGGCACTCCAGTGGCTTTTCGCAGAAGTGTGCCGAACCCACGCTCAGGAAAGAACTCAAGGACATGGGAGCCTTAAAGGCTCGCACGGGGTGTTGAGGTGTTTCAATGACTGCCCGGATGGTGCCTGTGACGGTTCATCCATTATCATCTTACGTATGTATCTTACTTTACGATTTCCTTGATTATTACACCCAGGAAGATTAACATGGAACCTGAAAATGGACCTTCGGAAGTCAACTTTCCTCTACAACCCAGTGGTTTTCAGGTTCTATGTGGACCTCTTCCCGGGTGTATATACATATTATTACTCTTTATTCTATTTTATCATATCCAGGAGTCACATGTCGGGGTGTTGTTTAGTCCCATCCAGTGAGTGGAGTAGCTGGGCACCCAACTCCTACCTCCATGGATCGCAGCCTGCAACTGGTGCAGGCAGGTTTTCCAGACACTTTGAGCTCACGAAAGGTGGCACCTTTGTTTTACTGGCGCGGACCGTCCCGGCGGAGACGGTCCGACTTGAGACGAGACGGTCCGACCTGAGAGAACCGATTTTGGGTCCAAACCTTAGGCGAAGACGGCTAAGAACCCTTAGGCGACCAGAACATCTTCGAACCTCTGGCTTCAAATGTCTCCTTCGCGTAGCGAGGCGTCTCTAGCGAACTGGAGGTCGGGCTGCAGCGCAAAGGGATTCTGTTCCACCCATGCTCCACGTTCAGGTCGTAGATCCATGTGGTAGGTGTTCGTATGTGTCCGTGAGACACCGTGAAGGTACTGGTAGATGTGAATTGGAAGCTTCTTGTTTTTGGCCGAGGATCCTTTCCTCTTTCTTTGCTCTTCCCCTCCGTTGTTTCTTTGTTTCATCGCTCCCCTCGGTACATTTCGAGACGATGGAGCGCATTGGTTTCGACCGGTCTCATGGACGACGACATTCGTCGCCTGCACCGGAAGCTTGCGATAGCCCTGCTGGCTTTAAAAGCGAGTTGGATTCCATTGGGACTCTTCCCTCGTCTAGGCGAGGGGTGGGACTTCGGCCTCTCCTCCCTTTGAACCTCCGATACTCGGCGGTCCTTTGCACGCACCAGCACGCACGCGCGCAGTCGTCCGCGCGGGCAGGTGCCCAAGTTCGTCACGCGCGAAGCCGACGGCACCCTGAAGTTCACCGAGGAGTACGACACGCCGCTGGGATGGGCGCATGGGGTGGGGTGGTGCTGGATGGTGAACGCCTTACCCAGAGGAGGCTTGAGATGACAGGAGAGATGGCGCTGTTGATCCTTGCCCGGAGGGTACCACCAAGTATACTCAACGCGAGTTTGCCATTAGAACTTTAGGACGTAGCATTCAGGACCGCATCGACCGCCTGGTGATCGTGAGCTGGGTGCGCCCTCCGCCAAAATGGGCCGCCAACCACTCGGCTTGAGCCGGCTCTTGGAAGTAGAGAGGGCATTGAGTTGCATCATGTTTGTTCCAGTCGGCTGGGGTTTCATCATGGTTCTCCGGGTCACCTATTTTCAGACCAATCCTCACCATCTCATCACTGCCAGCTTTCTTCATTTTGGAGGGCGACCGGAAGAAGACACCGGGCCGTTTTTGTCCGCGGTGGGGCCCAACCGGCGCCCTCCTCCGCGCCGGTCCAAGGCAGCAGGATCGGCAGATCTGGAACCTGACCGAGGCGGACGTGGCGAAAATGGACCCCGAGGAGTTGGCGGCCCAGGTGCCAAAGCCGCTCGGACGAGCGGGAGGTTGGGCTTCTGGCCTGGAGTGCGGGGCTTGTGGGAGGCTATGGTTCCAAGAGGGTGTGGCCTGGAATGTGGACAAGAAGGTGTGGAAAGCTGACCCATTGGTAGATGGAAAGCCGGACCAACATCTGCGAGACGTCGATTTCTGAGGCACACTAGGCTTTCCAGAGGTATACATGGAGGCATAGATCGAACCGCGTTGCCCACCGCGACTTGCACCTCCGCTGGGTGAAGACGCGCTGACTGCGGCGCGTCTTCACCCCACGTCCGAAGCAAGGAAGCCCTTCATGCTCCAGAACCTCGCTTCCAAACGCTTCCTGCTGCAGGACTGGAGCTGAGCCCGAGCCACACCCGCGAATGGCATGGGAGTGAGCGACCTGGGGAGGTTTTTTTTGTTCTTCAAACTCATGGAGTGTTGAGTTTAGGCCCGGATCGTTGTTGCGTCCAAGAACCTGCAGATGTCGGAAGGAGAAGCCCCCCCCTGGACGAAGAGGCAGCGAAGACCGATCCGCTGAATAGCAATATGGCAAGTTTGCCGAACAAGGACGCTGTGGCCGTGATTTGTTTTCCAATTTTTGGGTGGAGAGTGGATGCATTGCGGCATGCATGTTATGATTCCATGGCTAGTCTTGCAGAAGAGTCACCACTTGCTAGTCTTGCTAGTCTAGTTGGAGTCTAAGGGCCGAGGAATGCCTAGACTAGACTGAGGAGGAGGGCAAATTCTTGCACGCAATTCGTGCAAGGAAAAGATGCCTGAGCCCTTCAAGAATGATACTGAGAGTGGCCATGCTCTCACGATCATACAGAAGAAGCAATGGAGGCGTGCTTTTTGGCAAGGAGTTGAGAAAGCTGGAAGTACCTACTTGCAAGGCGAGATGATGCGTGCTGATGGACAAAGTGTACCAACATTCAATTATCTCTCCGCCAATCCGGACAAGGGCTTTGACATGATCAAACACCTGCGGGCTGAAGATCTCTCCGATGATTGCAACGACCGATGGAGCTTCGTGCACCAGGGCCGGGGCTACGAGATTAAGACGGATTGCGAGAAGGCCAAGTATTTGGTGGCTGAGAACAATGGAGATGGCCCGGTCACCTTTCATGATAGCTCCTCGAGTCCTGCAGGAGAAGCTTTTATTTTGAACCAGCAGGTTCCACTTTCCAAGGGGGTGTCCTATGGAGATCCATCAGCAGTAGGGGCTTCCAGCTTGAAGGTGCTGGTATAGAGTCTATAGAGGAGCATCCGTTTTGGAAAGCGGAGCAGGAGAGAGTCGCCCGGTCACCCAAAAAAAAGTGGTCCACATCATGGAGGATCATTCGTGGTAGAGTCCGGGCACTCAAGCTGTCACGTTGCCCATGGAAGTGGAGAACCCATGAGAACCCAGTCAGTTTGGCCTTCCACGTCACAGTGGTCATCCAACAGGCCATCCACGTTCCCCGCCGTTGCTTTTCTCCGTTACCGTGTCCCGGCCATTCCCGGCCAACCCCGTTGGGATCGGCTCATGAGCACGTGTCCGATGGCCCACATCGGCTGGACCTCACCGTGTCAACTTAGCGTTGGCGGAACCAACGTGTCCATGTCACCGTCTTCTCCGATGAGTCAGGTCGACCCCCCCCCCCACGCACACCTCAGGAGCCCGAGAGGTCTTCCCCCAAGCGGTTTTGCCTTTTGGCATGCTTTTGGCCTCCGAGGGCTTGCGAGTTGCCACCTTTCTCTGAGGTCCATATCCGGGACCGGAAGGCAAGTGGAACCTCATCTTCGCCAAGGCTCCGCCTCCCGAGCCACCTGCCAATGAGGAGGTAGAGCCACCCGCAGCAACGCTGCCCAAAGAGGTGCCCATTGAAGTGGAGGAAGAAGCAGTCAAGGTCTGATCCTGAGGGGGGTGGAATGTTTTTTGTGAAAGACATCCATCAAAAAGACATCCATCAAGAGACATCCATCCTGAGGGTTGAAACCTGCGAAATACTGTAAAGCTTCTTGGACATCAGTGAAGACCCGGACACGGTGGGAGTGAAATCTGTCAAATTCATCGATGATCCCACTGCCTCAGAGCGAAAAGGGCATTCTCGTGGAACCTTAGGCTGGTTCAATCTGTTGATTCTGTTTTCACCTATGTAGATCCTGAAGGAGCCGGTGGCAGGAAGCCCGGTGACATGATTCAAGGGTCGAAAAGAAAGAAGCCTCACCTCCGCAGCGATGGGGGGCCCCGAAGCCCGACGTTGTTGTCACGTCGGACCCTTGCGCGGAGGACCCTGAAACCAGTGGGGCTGCCATGGAGATGGTGAATGAGGGCGATGCCCAAAAAGCCATCGAGAGCATGTCCAATCCTGCATAGCATAATATAGGCATGAACATGCATGAATGACGGAAGTGAAGCTTTGTTCGTTGTGACTGTGTTGGAATCTGATTTGTGCGATCTGCACCAGATGAATTGGGTTGGCTTTTCCACATTACATTCTTTCCCGCGCAGATGGCAGTTTCATCTCACATGACGCTTTGGAGCTCTCGGGATTGGGTGTGCTGGGACTGCCGTGCTGTTCGTGGTTGCGACGGAAAACGAGGGCACGGGCCACCTGCGGAACGGGACGGGTCCATGGTGACGGGTCCATGTGGTGCGTCAGAGACGCACGAAGTCACGGCCAAGTGAAAGCAAAAGCATGTTCAACAAGAGCCAGCTTGGGTTGGTTGGATGGCAGCTGAACCATTGGATTTGCGGGATGTACGACAGAGACAGAGGTGTACGATCTCCTGTTTTGCTCCGAGTTTTCGGACTTCCGTGCTCCGGGGTGCGGATGTTTCTCCCCACATCGCTCAGGTGGGCGCCAAGGGAAGTACCTCACAAGCAGGTTGCTGTGGCTGAGCGTGGGGGGAGGAAGCCGAACTCGTGGGGCGACTGGAGCCCAGGGATTTGGTCCTCGCGAGATGGGGAGGACTTGGATGATGGTACCTTTTTTGCTACAGATGTCGGCCAACAATCATCACATACGACTGGTGTCGCCAATCGATCCAGTGGAGGGCGGCGCAAGTGGTCCAGAAAAATTCACAAGATGTTCCCATACTAGGGCCCACGATTCCCTAAGGGGTGGTTAATGGATACCCCTTAACCTCTAAGGAGCTATAGTTAGACACCCCTTGGGGGGCCCTGGTGCCTTTTTTCCACCCACAACCGCCCTCCATCGGATGCCACTCGACGTGTCTGTGGCGGTATACATGTCTGTCGCTCATCTCTGTAAGGGCTCTCGTTGCCCCAGCGCAAATGCCATGCAGCGCTCGTCATCAGTTCGACGCTCATCCCACCAGCATGGGGGGTGAGGAGGTTGGACTTGATGCTGCAGAAGGGTTCAATCCTGAAAACCCTGGAGTCATTGTGGTGATGGTCCCCCGAAATCGGCCAAACCTGGCTTCAACTTTCAAAACCGGAAGCAGTCGATAGACGGCACCAAGATGAAAGAGCCAATTCCTACCAAACAGGATCAGTCTCCAGAAACACCGAAGGAAGGTTCGTAGGCCACCGTCGCATTCATTTTTTGGGTGGCCATTGCAGCAGTGATCCTCCGCCGACCGTGGAAAACTTCCTCCAGCTCAATCCTTGGCCTAACGAGCCGAAGCATGCGAAAATCGAGCGGTGGCTGCCACCGTGGCCGGGCCTGGACCACTTGGTAACTAGAGGATGCCCTCACTGGCTACTCAAAAGCATCAATGAAAGAAATGCCTTTGCCAGTGGAGCTTTTGGGGGTAATTCCGTAATTTACTTTTCTTAACTCTAAAGTGTAGGGACATCTCTGACTTGGGGTGGGACTTCGCGTTGCTCTTCTACAGGGCCGAACAAGCCAAGTGATTCCGGCCAGGCGAATGCAACCAGTTTCTACTCTGAGGTGTATCTTTTGTCCTCAATCTGGGCCCAGCCGCATCCAAAGCCTTGGAAGATGCTGCGACAACTTCGGGAGCACAGAACCTGCAGCCTTGGTTTCAATACGGGGCTATGCCAGAAGAGAGGTCCAATCAGGGCACCCTCGACCCGGTCACTGGCCAAACCAGCTCCCCTGCCATGAGCGGAGATGCATGTGGTGGTGGCCCACCTGCGACGTGTGCAGGTCAACAGATGGGCCTCAGTTGAAAAGAGCGGCCACGGACGTGGTACCATGCTTAGATGATGCCCTTCCAGGTAGAACAGAACGCATGGCGGGACATCCTTCTTTGAGCGACTTAAGAACCAAGAGTTGTTGATCATCCAACCCCCCGAGCGCATGTGTACCGATCAATGGCCATCCTTGGAGACCGTGGCGCTGTTTTCGAGCCGTTCGCCAGAAGGACGTGGTCCTTGGAGGATTTTGGGGTTAAGGCGCCGTGCGCACCGCGCGTTGAAGGAGTCTCACGAGTCTCGTGGTGTGACACTCCCATGTTCGACCCCTGGTTTCCAATGTCCAACCAAGAAAGGGGGTTGGATTTGTCGACTGTGGGAAGGGCCAGCGAGAGTGAGCCGACGAGATGACAATAGAGTGCCTCCTAAAAACCCTAAGTTTCCTTTGGAGTGGGGTAATGATCTTGAATATAGAGGACCAACACCACCCGACGTGCCGAGCTCCTGAATGCGCTGGTGGCGATGGGATTCCCGCCGCGTGCGAAAAGCCGCCGCTGTGACCAGCAACAAAAGAGGGCTGGGAAGGGGTGCCCTACAGCTGGTACGGGACAGGTGATGGTTGCAAGTTGCGAGACATAGTGACTTGGTGACATGGTCTATTTGGATGTCTTTGAGGTCTCAGTGTTTGGGGCTACGGTGATGCGTGCATCGAAGGCACATGAAATCTGACATCCATGAGGCATGGCAAGATGCAGGGCTATCTCATCCCCAGAAGCCGAAAGACTATATCTAATCCCAGAGAAGTACAGGTCCTCCAAATACAAATCTTTTTACTGTATAGTCATTGACTCTTGGACTCTCAGGTTATGCCCCTGACCCAGAAACAGTCCAAAGATCTTGTTATTAGCACCAAGTTCGTAGGAAGACTTCCATTAGGCGATCAGGAGTCCTTGTTGGACTGAGATCCGGCTCTCACCACTCGGACGGGGTGCTCTGGCCCACCCAACACCATCCCTAGAAGTCTAAAGGGAAGTTCTTTTTCATCTCATCATATCTCATCTAATACCTTTTTTGAATGGCGCTCTTTGACTCCAACAGCCCGCGCTTCGATCTGTTTGCTATCTGACGGTGGCTGCACCAGCGGCTGAAACAGTGCCCTGCCCTGTGACCACAGGCTGCGGGCCGCCCAGAGCCCTTTCTTCGAGGGCCTAGCGTGGTCCGCTGCCGCAGTGGCTGGCCTAGCGTCGGTCCGCAGGGCAGTGCGGGCCATGGCGGGAAGGGCTTGGGATGGCGGTCATCAGATCAAGATGGCGGCCATGGGTCATGGCACTCGGAGCCATTCTTGACCCCTGAGGCTCTTCTGTGTATGTTACGGTGGTGAAGCCAAGGTCCCCCGGTGCAATGACCCCTGAGCATTTCAGACCAAATACACCAAGTCCTCCAGCGAACTTCAAAGCGATGGGGACCGGCAGAGCGGCCCCGGGACCGGCATTCGAACGGGGGGCGGAGAGCATCCTTGACCTAAACTGGGGCGGTTCATCAGACTTGATATGGGAGGATGCCATTCCCCCCCGCAGCGAGATGATTTGGAGACGCGTTGATGGTTATTTTCATCGGAAGACGTCTCGGTCCACGAACTCTCCACCCGACAGGGTGATGCGGAACGAAGGGACAGGAAGGGACCACAGGTGCTGGTCCAGGAATCCCAACTTGGTCCTTGGTGACGCGTGTTGGTACGGCCTCATCTTGATGAGAACTGGTGAACGGAGCACCAGTTCAACCATGGCAGCACCTCTTTTTTTGTTTTTCGGGCTTTAACTTGGGCCGAAGCGGTGCCACTTGTTGGTAGCAATCGATCTGGCCACAGCCATTTCTGCCTACAGCCGCTATTGCCCTTTGCCCTTCGCGAAATCCACCTCACCCACTTCTCAGGACGCCTGATTCTCCGCGCTGTACCGGGCGCGCATGGCGGGAACGCCATGGGGTTGGGAACACTAGATCCAGGTAGCCATTGCCCATTGATGGTTTCTCTTTTTTTGCAGCTTTATCGTTGGATTTGTTGCGGTCATGTCGGTATCTTAGTAACTAAAGCCCCAAAGATAGTGTCCGTCCAACAGCCTTGGAAGGTTAGGCACCTACGACAGAGGCAAGCCAGCGAAGCAGCCCCTCCTTGAGATTGCGCCGGGGTTGTTCTGCTCGAGGATGCAGCAACAGCAGCCGGACATGGCCCCCAAGGTGAATGCCTTCCGCAACTTCTGCCTCCAGGCGCTTCGGGTGGCCATGGGTCCTTCAGTTCTCGGTGATCCCCCCCGAAAGAAAAGCGAACATCCGGGCCCACGGGGAAGCACTTGCGCCCAAAGCATCCACGTGATTGGTGTCCAAGATCGCCTGGGCACATCGATTCGAAGCTTCCAATGGTTCCCGTCTGCTGGGAAACCTGGGATTGTTCCCCCAGAATCCGGGTCCTTGCGTCACCAGCTCTCACCCAAAGCCACACAGTCAGGTGGGCGGTGGTCTGGACCGGCTGACAGGGCTGAAGCTCTTGGAATTAAATTCTGAACCTTTGGGCTAACGTGGGAGGGGGAAATGAGACTTGGTGGATTTCAATCCGCCTGGTTGACGCACAACGGTCTCCATCTGTCTTCCCTGTAACGTGGGACGACTTATGAATTTTTCAGACCACGTAGAAATCCAAGTCAAGCCCAAACAGGTTCGGGTTTTCTGCAACAGCTTCCGGGGGGCCATATTCGGGTGATTTCAGGTGAAGGGATTGAAGGTTTTGGTTCTCAACAAGGAGCCAAAAACCTCGTCCATTGCGAGCAGAGCCCAGCCTTGGGGTTTGAGGGATGGGTCTCCACCTTCCAAACCAGCTTCCAGCAGCGGAGCACACCGTTGTGAGGGCACCTGCCATGGGGCCACGATTCCAAACAACCTTTGTTTTACTAAGGATTCTGTGCGATAAAACCCGGCTCCACCGTTTTCCAGCAGTCTAGGAGAAGGCTAGGGATCACTTGATTTCAAGCCGGAGAGTCTTGTTTCGACATGTTTCGACCTTGATTGGGGACTTCTTCCATCCATCCACTGGACTCTCAATGCTTGTGCCACTTCTTGTAGTGAGTTTTAAAGCTCTCAAGGGATACGATGGATGCGAATTTCCCCCCCATGTTAATCTTCTTTGGATGGTGTGTCGCTGGCTCCTCCTTGGCGGGCTTCTTCTGGCGTGGAAAAGACGCCTGCTCAGTTGGCCGTTTCGATCCGTGGACGGTGTCCGCACTGCTCAGATTGTGGATCAACTTTGCATCGAGTTTGAGCGTGAGGTCACGCAGATGTCCAAGGACGATGGTTCAATGGTTGCATTTTGCGTTGTCTAAGTGGACGCCGACATGACATGGAGATAAATGGAGTAAACAATGAGTATAATGGAGTCGTCTCTAGAGTCTGAACTGGCTTCGGGAATCAGTGTCGCCAAAGCTTCCTTCTCACTCCTGTAAATTGACATTTTGTAGAATCTTAATTTGTAAAGCTCCAACATGAGGTTTTACACTCCAAATTCCACATGGAGTCGGGCTTTCGACCTTGGGCTGTCGATCAGGTGGTGCGTCGATCAGGACCATTCACTCGTGGAAGGTCTTACTTCTCGCCTCAAGGTTTACCCCCTCACCACTGCAGACATATTATCATACATCAACATTGGCATACATGGACCTTGAACACCGCTGGGTGGATGAGAATAGCCTGCATAACAGGAGTCCATGTTCACGGTCCATGTCATATATGTAGCCTCAGAGTTGGTACAGCAGTCGCATCCCTCGGTGGTGCATCGGTGCGCGGGTCGACCCGTATGCGGAAGCCTTCCGGTCTCCCAGAAAAGGATCCATCCGAAAGCAGCCGGAAAGCAACCAGTTAGGGAAACCTGGCCATCTTGGGCCATCTTGGGCCATGCTTTTCGATCTTCAGCTGGAATTCCACTGAGTCCAAAATCCAGCCATTTCCATCCACTCCGGCTGGTTCCGCACCGGGGGGCGTCTAGGACATCCTGCTGTACCGTGGGGAGTTGGCTCGTTGCGCCGATTTGTTGGCATTCCAACTAGGCAAAGAGCCGCTTGGAGCATCTTCTGCGACCAGATGGTTGACCACCCAGGTGGGGTGGTTGACACTCCGTAGACAGCCTCCCTTTTGGAATGTCAGAGTGATTGGAAGCGATGCCCTTTTTAAAGGCTGCTCTCTTGAGAGTACGGAGAGTCAAGGACAGGCCTCGCAGAAACGCCACAAAGTCTCACAGACATCAAGTCTTTTGAACACTTCTCGGTGAGAATTGTGCGTTCTCATCGAGGAGCCTTCTCACAAGAAGGATTCTTTCTGTTGGTGGTTTCATGTTCGCGCAAGGTGCTTGGCAACAGGTATTTTTGTTTCTGCTCCTATGGGTGAGCTTGCATTTCGTTTTGTGAACATGGTGAGTCACAAGGGCGTTCTGCCTGGTTACGGGGGACTGCTGGGCAGAGGTGACAGGTGAAAAGAGGACCTGCACCATCCAATGGGTGTCCAGTGTCCAATGGAGGTTCCTAAGCAGTGGAGCCCTCTGAGATTGATCGTTTTATGGCTGGTCTTGACCCCAGCAGCCATTCTTTCACACACTGCAGCAGCCTGGTGCCACGGATGGGCGTTTCAACGGATGGGCGTTTCAACGCGTCGGCACACCCCTTGGACTCCTGGGAGTTCGGTCCCGAGTCCATCGGATGGCCGTGGTGAAGCCTTTGGTCTCGAAGAAAGCGGTTTGAGGAGTACGAGCGGTTTATAGATCGAACGGGTTGACCTACACTAGGTTTGAGGGGTGTGGGCGTAGAACGTGAGGGTGTAGGCGTGACCTGCCCAGGTCTAAGGCATTCGGTTTCGATCATTTCACGTTTGCCATCTCCCGCCCCTAAGGAAGGAGTATCACAACATGTTGGAGAACATCGCGGGGAACAGCAACATGCTGGCCGGCAAAGCGGCCGAGGCGGGTCACATTTGTTCCGGATGCAGCGAGGGTCCACTTTTTGGTTGGGCGGCTGCAGATGGGATTCGTTCTAACCCTCGAAGTGCTGTTTTGGCACAGGCGAAGTGCCTCCACTTCGATCGCTGGAAGAATTTGGCACAATCTTCAACCCTGTTCCACTGCAATGATCTTCGTCGTTTTTGTGCCACCTCATGTGCTGGCATAATGTGTGTAAGTAATTACTTATCTACATTGTAGCTCCTCAAGAGTCTCCTCAAGCTTTCTCAAGAACAAACTTGGAAGGGGAACTTGGAAGGTTGCAGGCGGAAAAAACTGGCCACTTATTCCCTAAAGGCAGGAAGGACAGAAGGAAGCAAGGAATCCTAAGGAACCTGCGAGTATTTCACAGTATCTTCTGCAACATGTTCCCCGATGAGGCATCAGAAAACACAACCATGAGAATGAGAGAGGGAGAGAGAGAGAGAGAGAGAGCGAGCGAGCAAGGGAGGGAGGGCGAGCAAGGGAGGGAGGGAGAGGGGGAGGGAGAGGGAGAGGGAGAGGGAGAGGGGGAGGGAGAAGGAGAATGAGAAGGAGAAAGAGAAAGACAAACAGCAGGACAGACGCGCCAATCAAACGCCTCTCTTGCTCCCACGGCTTGTGCAGGTGGGTCAGAAGCATGGCGCCCACGACGTCACAAAGCAGCAGATGCATCAATTGCTGGAGGAGATGTTCGCAGGCGCCGCGAACCGCGCGCCCCCAGGGGGCCGGGGGGGGTTAAGGAAGGCCTTGGAGGTGTCCATCCCGGGACTGGATGGGTGAATGGTTTGGACTTGTCGTGTCACTACCCTCCCCACGCGTGAGACAAACACATGCGAAGGAATTCTTGGTCAGTTGGACCAGCTGGGTGTTTTTTTTTGGGTGGATGCGAGCCACACATTATATAAGTTATTCATTATAGTTATACAGTTATGGCTTGGGCATCAGGGTGTCGGTGGGGGTTGCATTTTTGTGGTTCGGATGTTTGTATGAGGCTTTTCCTGTGTCAACCGTCAACCTGATGCTTGATCCATGGTTTTGGGCCGGAACCACTCGATTCCCGTGCCCGTTTCAGTTATAAAAGTCAACCTTTGATTGGAGACCCGGATCCAGAGTTGGTTGAAGAACCGTGATCTTTGCGCAAGGCTTTGCAACAACAGGGTTTCCATAACTAGTGGCCACTAGCGACATCCGGAAATCGCCACATGTAATCATCACCCTGGATTGCCTGCGCCAGTCGCGGTGCTGAGGTGGAAAGGGCGCGCTGGCGGACAGCTTCGGAGGCCTGGATGAACATCGTCAGCTGGCCGAAAAGTGGCTTGAACAGCAATGGCGGTGAACGCGTGGGAGGTGCTGTAAAGAGGAGGAGAGGAAGAAGTAGAAGGAGAAGTAGGCAAGTCTACCAAGATTGGAGGTTGTCTACTTCGTGATTTCAGCCCTGAGGGCCATTTATCAGCTCGTGCACCCTCGCTGTTGGTGTGTCCTGCCCGAATGATTTCCCGTCAAGTGGCCTGGCAGCTGGGTCTCCACAGCTCGTGGCGCTTCCATGGTCACGATGTCTTTGCATGAGCATGCCATATGAGGACTTGGCAGGCGACTTCTTCCGTGGACCCACATGGTGTCCCACATCGATGTGCCAAAAAGGGTCTCGTGGCCCACATCGGATGCGTGGTCCGTGTCTCCTCCGAAGGGTCGAGCCTCTTTGTGTTCTGGTCCAAGGCACTTGATGAGCTCCGCCGAACTCCAGAACCAATCGCAGGCCGTGGCCAAGGAGGGCACATGGCGTGTGCCGCAGCGTCCAGGGTTTCTGGCTGAAAACGAGGGCGTGCTTAAAACCATCGCATCCGGTGTTTAAACCCAATGGATCCAAAGAGTACACGGATTTTCATGTCAATTCTGTTCAAGACTCTTGGCTCATTGGGGGGGGGTCATCTTTCGCAAGTTTCGGGACATTCGCATTTGACTTAGAGACATATGATATGCGCGTTGCTTCATCCCGAGTAGGGCTCCATTCATGAGGCGACCGGATGGTCCAACAAACGCCTCGGTGGTGTGACCCGAAGGAATGAAAACAAGTGGTACCCGTCTCAGAACCCCGGGCGGGATGAGTTTCCCCAATGCGGCTCAACCAGCCACCTGTGTCCTGATGGGTTCGGGTGCTGCAGGAGTTGGATAACATTCTGCAGACGCTCAACCAGCCACCAGTGTCCTACCGCGATGCACCTGTGATGATGGGACCGGCATGGCACCAAAACGCAGAAAGGCAGCCTTTTTCTGGCCAACGCTTCTTTTTGAGCCCTCTTGAAGACTACTCCTGCTTGTGATGGTGATTTGAGTGGCCTCTCCCGTCTTGACTTCCCCTGCAGATGTTTGACGCTGCAGATGTGCCAAACGCACCAAACTGTCGCTCCACGCTCCAGGACCTTCGCAGATGCAAGGCCCTTCGAGGCCTCAAAGCTTTGGTGGGCCGCCCATGGGAGGGATGCACCTCGGGCCAAGGAACAGGGAGGGTGGCAGTCGTACCCGGCTCTTCTGTACCCAGCTCGGTGCCCCAACTGTTGGACTGGCGGGTGGTATGATTTGGTCTGTCCTTGCTTTCATTCCCCCGCCACAGTTTGCTTACTTCTTAGGAAACACCTGAGGAGGAGAAAGGGGGCCAGCGAGTCCGCCGTGGCCGCGCCGGGTCGAAGCCTTTCTTCCCTAGCTGGGACCCAGCGAGCTGCCTGCACGTCAGCGGTGCTGGTTTGGTGCTGGTTTGGTCCGGGTTGAGGAACGACAGGCTGAGGGACTGCGACGTTTGGGAGTGAGCCCCCGACTGTCCACCTCCTCCTGGAAGTCCCTGGACCTTCTTCCACGGTGTTCTTCTTCCTGAGGGCCTTGCCGAATGGGCCACGCTTCAACCTGCCGAATGCACCCTCGCCGGGGGGTTCGCCGCAATACTCCCCGCCAGGCGGGGGAACTAAAATAGCCGCGGGTGGTGAGGTTGTGCAGATGACAGCCTGGGAGAGCTGGATGCCAGTGGATCCAGCAATCTAGCGTTTGTGAGCTTTTTGCCAGCCTTGAAGGGGCAAGTTATAGACGAGGAATGTGCTGGACTGTCATGCTGATATATCTAGCATGGCATGGCCCCAGGTTAAGTAGAATTGCATGCTGCACACTAGAGGGAAGACCCTTGGGTTTCTGCTGCCCTGGTGATGTTCAAGACCCTGCGTTGCCGCCTCCAAGAATTGGACCAACCTCTCTTCAAGAATTCATGGAAGTGGACACTGCCCCTTTGTTTGGCTGCCGGTGCTGCTAGATGCGGCGTTTGGGAGGTTGAGGTCTATACTGCTAGCATTTGACCGCCGTGACCGGACCGAAAGGCCGTGGCGCTGGCATGGGCACCATGCCCCGCCGCGGCGGAGGGATGGGCAGCCCGGGCGGGCAACTGGCCTGAGAGGAGCTGGGCGGAGGTGCAGAGGGCGAGGAGAGTGGACCCAGGAAATCGACGGAGGAAGGCTGAGGGTTGAGAGCTCGCCACCAAAATCCGCCACTTGGGGGTTTGTGGAATAGTGGTTGGCACAGGAACCCCACAGGCATTCCAACACAGCCATTCTCGAAGGAGTTTACCATGCTATTGTTTTGGAGCTGCACTCTGGACTCTGAACCAGTTCTTTTCTCGAGACCTTTCTTCCAGGTGCCTTGGGGCACCATGTCCGGGTCGCCCTTGGCGCAACGCTGCCCTTTGCGGTGTCGCCAGAAACCGTCTCTTGGTGGTGGGGAGCAGGGTGGTTCGGGGATGGCAGGTGTGGCGAGTGGGGTCGACACTTCAGTCATGTGAGGGGGGATGCTTTCATTGTTTTTCATTATTGATTTTCATTATATCATTCCTTTTATTAATATTTCTCTCATGTTGCGATGTATGGGGAAGCCGGCGAACACCAAGAAGGGGGAGCCTTCCATTGGCCCTTCTCCCGACCTCCCGACTCGTTGGTCTCACCCAGTCCGCGCTGGGCGCCATCACAGGGCGCCACAGGTCACCTGGCCTCTTGAGTCCAGCTGGTTCTCAAGTGACCCTTTTGGAGGCTTCGGTGATCCTTTAGGGAGGGAGTCGATCTTCCCTGGCGCTTCTTAGGTTCCTGAGGCGACTTGAGGACCCATGAGTTTGGCTGAGTTGGGCTGAGTTGCCACCATTGGGCTGAGTGGAAAAACAAGGTCAGGCAAGAGGACTTCCGGACAAGAAGCATCTTCCAGAGGCACTCATAGGTGATCATAGGTGTATAATGGTGTATACTTCCCAGATGCACTGGCGGCATCTGGCGGCCTTGGTGGTATACGCCCCTGCAAGAGGACCATGGACCCCCAAGACCACTGGGGTTGTAGAGGACAAGTGGTCGTCTTCAATTCTCAGGTCCATGGGATCGATCTGTGAGGGGGATAGGCCTTGGATCTCTAAAATCTACTTTTTGTATTAAAAGACCCAAGGCCTTGCAAAGCCGCATCAATCCGAAGTGGCTTCCCAATCCACCCAGACTTGGCCCAGCTGGTCGCGGGAGTGTCACCGGTGTCACCCTTTCCGGGATGGACGCGCCTTCTTTCGTCCACCGGCGGCCCAAAGTGCATGGCCACCACGGACGCGGACTCCGGGCGCAGCACGTGGATTCCCCGGAAAGCGGCCTTTTTGAGGGGGACCTGGTCCTCAAATGTGACATGAAACATGGACCCCTTACAAGACTATGGTCAAGCATTTTAGTGTACAAGCATTTTAGACCCCTTTTCTCACAAGAACCCGTGGCTTCTGTTTCGTGTACTCATACTTGGAACCCCCGTGAGCCACTGTTCCAGATACGCATTGTCTCGGCCAGCCCAAGGGCAGGGACAGGTCTTGTTGGTCCTGGCAGTTGCGACCTCAACCTCGACCTCGGCACTTTCCAGACAAGAAGCGTCGCCATACCCCAAACAGCGGCGGTCCTTAATGCGCCGCAGTGCTCCGCGCAGGCTCGCGCGGGTCGAAATTGGGGCTTTGCACGTGCTGCGAGCGGCTCCACTCAACGAAAGCGTGGTTCAGCTAGCTCCTGAAGAGGCAACTGAATCCGATGACCTTTTCTACTGTAGTAGATTCGGAGCCTCGAGGTGACTGTTCGGGTGGGAACGTTGGAGCCTTCGGGTGTGGAGAGGCAGTTTCTAGGGTCGTAGTGGTTACACTGCAAGAGCTGGCTGAAAGGGTGGGAAGAGCCAGGCATTCGTCAGGCTGATCGGCACCATGGTCGATCAATGTGCTCTCCAAATCTAGATTCGCTGCCCCAGATTTCCACCGATTAAGTAAGTATATTTCTTTCTCAAATTCATCGGTCAATGTCTCCTTAAAATTTTGACTTTGACATATCATTTTCTTGGCACCAGTAGGAGGCTCCAACCTCGAACACCTCGAGGGCTTTCAGTTCAGTCCCGCCTGAGACCGTGAAGCCGACGGCTCTCCGGTGACGGGCGCTTAAAGCGCCTCCACTCGCGCTGGGAGAGGGGCAGAGACGTGGGCATCAACGAGATCGGCAGTTCAGTGCAATCTCAGAAAGGTTTCGGAACTCACAATGCTGAGGGATGGTGACGTGGATGACTTGCGGCTGTTGGGGGGGTCAACTTGGGTGAGTTGAGGGCGGATTCACTGATTCACGAAGGACTTCCAAGTAAGTAGTGTGGGATATGTATATTTTAGTGAAATCAACATATATATATATATGTATTTTACATTTGCGCACTCATATGTACAATCTATATCTATAACCTCTCTGTTGAGCAGGGTCCTCAGTCTTCAGCGGCTTCAGTCTCGGGTCCGCTGCCTGGCGTCCTCAGGTTTGTGCCGAGGCCACGGCGCAGGAGCTCTCAGGCGGTGAACGTCAGAGATGGCCGGGATGCCATGGGTGTGAGATTGGGTGACCCCTCAATAACTAGCAAACCATTGAGAACATCGTGTTTTTTTCCATTTTTGAAATGATTTACCGTACTTATATAGACATCTCAACACCTTTGTTATCTGCTTGTCCGCCCCCTTCTATTTCTGATGCAATCCAATATCTTTGTGAGAGGCATGTGGTGGCCTTACTTGTCAGTGACACGCCAGTGACGCTACTGCAAGCTTGTGATCTTTTACATGTCTTTCCCATGGCGAAGTACCCATGCTTTCTAACATAAGGACCCCGGCAACCCAGGTGCGGCAGGTGTCGCTGCCGCAGGCTGCGCGCATGTCATTCCCAGCACCTGAGACCTGGGCCGGGTGGCCGCCCCCCGGTCGGTGCTGCGACGGAACAGGCTTGGTGTGAGGCTTCAGCAAGGCGGTCCCCAGTCCTCGCGGGGCTTTCGGGCGGGTCGTGGCCCGCACGTGTGTGATTCGGTGATTCGTGTCTTGGATTTTATATGATTTTACTATTTGACGCTCGGCCCTAGGCTTTTCACTCAGACGATGGTTGACCTCCTATGCCCATGGAAGTGGCAGGTGCAAGCCTACATCCGCTTAAGCAGTTGTATCGAAGTACTTTTCAAAAGGCAAGAAAGTTCCCACACAACTCCCCGCAAATCAACGCCCAACCATGCGGGAGGCGCAAAGCGCGCCAAAAACTCCGCAGAAAAAGCTCCAGCCGACGAACTGCGAATCGACGGAGGTCGTCCTGGTCTTCGAGCCCCTCTTCGGTGCAGTTTCAGCAGAGGCCAGCCGAGCAGAGCCGAGCAGGGGAGGTGTTACCGTCCGACGGTGCGACGGGAGAAAACGCGATTGCTAGAGGGATGCGAAGCGGCCGTGGATTGGAGGAGTGCTTCTTCCAAGCAAACCGCTTCGATTAGGGTGATTAGGGCTAGTTAGTGCATGTCCATGCCCCCTTGCTTGCCATGAAGGTGTGAACGAATATCCTGATCACACGAACTTTAAAGCCTTCCATCACTGACTCCTCTTTGTGCTGCTCTCCTCCTCAAGCAGCCATTGTCTTGAGTTTGGCTCCCCAAGGGCCCATCTCTTCCCATGTTCTCCGCCCTTCTCGAAACCCCCTGGCCCCTTCCCCCCCTTTCCCCCCTCCTTCCGAGTGGCTCGCAGCACCCGGCTGCGAGGTGATGCACCGCACCTGGGAGTTTCAAGCGCAGACCTTGGTGAACGGCGCCGACCTTGGTGTGCAGCGCCCACGCGCGCCAACCCGGTGACGGAGTGCCGTTCGGTTCGGATGACCCAGTGATGGTGCCGCGTGAAACGGTCTTTTAAGAACGGATCACGAGGGTGCAGGCATCGCTTTGATGATGAATGATGATGATTGTAGCTGGCGTCCTGCATTAAGTTCATGGTCGCAAAACATGTCAGAATGGATGTGGTAGGATAAATGACAGGAGACCTTGGTATTTTGACCCATGGCATGGAGGGTCCATTGATGGCTGCGTGCCTTGTCATGGCTGTCATGGCCATGGCCTGCCATGGCCTTATAGACGATCTTCCAGCGTATGATGCCGGGTCTGAACCTAGGGCAAGTTATGGTCGGTGGCCGCGCGGCCTGACAGCAGAAACCGGACGACCGGAGATCCATTTGGATCACTGAAGGCACCAACACCAACTGTTCTACACACAAATGGAGTCATCAAAGAGAAAATGCCGCAGTTCTCTTTGGTTCAGTTTCGAACCTCGAACGATGCGAAAGAATCTAGATTTCAATGTGTGGGGCCATGTCGCCGTTTGCAGCCTTAAGCCTTGCTACTGTAGCTTCTGTTTACTAGTAGGAATGACCTCCACCTAATAGCGTCCTGGCTTACTAGGCATCCCAAAGCATCTTAGGACGCGGTTACGCGGAGGCCATTGCTACTAGTAACAAGAAGCTACTAGTAGCTAGGATCATTCTTCTCCATCCTTGTCGCGTTCCGCGCCGCGCGGCGGAAGACCCACCGCGGAGGTTTGTGGGCCTTCGCCAAGAGCAGCTGCGCCTCCGAGGACTTCATGCGAGCAGGCGTGGGGGTGGCGTAAGGACAGCGGGGGTGCAGAATCTGAGACAAGTGGAGATGTGTGGAACACGAGGACATGAAGCAAACTTGAGCCTGAACCAGGTTGTTGACATGAACCAAGGTTCTTGAACTGGATGCTGTGGTTCAAAAATATTCAACATAGGCTCACTATGGTTCAACATGGGGGAGGGAGAGAGACACTGTGACCGTAATTAGAGGTGACTATGAAGAACCTGGCGGGGAGATTTACAGGATTGACTGTTGATTAATAGACACTCTTTAAATGACACACTTTATGAAACACTTATAGAATGAAGAGGTTCTACAACCCAACTTTTGGTTTATCAATCAAACATCTCCAGCCTTGGTGAAGTTTATTCATCAAGAGCCAGCATTGTTTGTGCAGATTGCGATGGAGCTCTGACCTGGCGACTACTACCAATGTAGGACATGATATAGGCGGCCATCCTGATTGAAGGGTGCACTGTGTCCTTTGGCGTTTGGCGTTTCCCTTTGGCTTTGGTAGGTTCTCCACTTAGGTTGACCAGGAGCAAGGCCAGTCACAAATTGACAGGAAGCGGTGCACAGAGTCTAAGCATGCTGGAAGTTAGAGGGGTATGTTTATCGTTTATGAATCCGAACTTGCCAAATGCTTTTTGTTTGTGGCTATTTGTGCCCCAGGGCCCGGCACAACAAACATCGGTGTTACCTCCCCTGTCACCAGATTCTTCCTGTCACATGATCAGCATGCGAAGCCAAGAGGAAGACGGGAGTTCGAGAGTGAACCTCTCAGGTTCCTCGCGCGCCTTTGAGTTGGCTCCGGCGCCCAGAGGGTGTCGAAGATGGGGCAGACAAGTGTCAAGCCTCGTTTGGTTGGGACATCCAACTCCGAATCAAGATGATAGCCCTATGTTTTGAATATGTTTGGGAGATGGCGTGGCAAATCCTGGAGCATTGTTGCATATGTCATATTAACTATACAGAGCTGGCCCCTATGGTGTTCCTAAACCATTGGACCTTTCTTCTTCTTCTTCTTTTTCTTCTTCTTATTCTTTCAACAACGGGACACATGCAAGCAGGATTCCACAGCCATATTCCTTAAGGCCATTTAAGGCCCATGGGTGTTCACCACTATCCCAGCACCACAGCTTGAACCAGATTAGAGGTCGTTCGGTCGCTCGACTCAGGTCGAGGCCCTCAATGCGCAAGACCTCACGAACACCGCCTGGGCGCTGGCCACTGTGAGGATGGTATGCGGTCGGGTTCGGCTGTCACGGGTGAAGTGTTGAGAGTTGAAGTGGCAAGGCGACGATGCCACGTCAATGGTTCATCTGCATCGTTTTGAAGAGTGCGCCGCCAGGCCTGAACCAACATAGCCTCCACCATTGGGATTTTTTCCAGCTCTCCACAGGCAAACAACCGTAAGGCCTGCACAAGAGTTCAGCATATCAGTTCGTAGCGAGGATTCTGACGGCTTCGGGAGATGCTATGTGCTAGGATTCTGACAGCTCATCAGCCCTAGTCTGATCTAGATATGGCCTCGCCCGTTCCGTTTCAATATGATTTCGGGTCTCAGGGTGGCCTGCAGATCGGCAGAGGAAACAAGGATGCGGTGGAAACCAGGAGGATGTCGCGCTTCGTACAAGATCATGACACGTGACCGTGAGAGAGTTGATTGAAAAGGTGCATCCCCAGCAGCACCGCCGCAGCTGCGCCCCGCTGCGAGGCTTGAAGACGTGCCATTGCTGGCGGCTTTGGTGCCCCGCCTGGCCCCCTCAAGTGTCGAACAGCGATGCGCCGGTGCCCGACGTTTTCTTTTTTTTCAGGGTGGATATGGCTTAAATATGGCTTAAATGGCCGTGCTGTCGCGAGTGGTGGTGTCCTGTTCGCAGTTGGTTTGGGCGAATCTGAGGCTTTCAGCGTCTCCAGTTGACGGAGCAGGATTTGGCCGCTTGGCTGAGGCTGGCTCAGGCTTCTCCTTGAATGTGGGAATGAGGGAAGGGGGCAGAACACTTCTTGGAATCTCCTGTCGTTGGTTCATGGGTTTCGCCAGTTTCTTCAGTTTACCGGGTACTTCTCAAGGAGAGCGGGAATCCCGTCTGGGAGGGCAGAGCACGTGCCACCTGGGAGAGAACTGGCAAGATCAGAATACATTGCTTCACTACACACCTGTCAACTGACGATTCGATCTGGCCGCGACATCATGGAAGGGGAGTTCACCACCTGTTTGCTCTTCGGATTGAAGATGATCATCCGAACGTCCTCGACCGTCGCTTGAACTCCGCTTGCCGCATCTCTTTCGTGCTCGACCTGCTCAATCCCCGAAACCCGCTTGGTATCATGGCGCCATCTTCAGCCAATCCGCTCGGCCCACGAAGATGAGCCGCACGGGACCCTCCAAGGCCAACACTGCTTGGGGCTTCGGGAAGGCGAAGGGTGTGGACGGCAGGGAGGGCAACGGAAAGCATTGGTTTTCACATGGCCTGGATATGTGTTTTTATGTTTTACTTTTATTATTTTTTTGGGGGGGTGGTTTTGTGAGCTGGTTTTGTGAGCTCTTCCAGGTGATGCTGGTGCAGCCCGGACTCTTCGCGTTGATTGCGGAGCAGAGCCTTCAGAGGATCCGGAAATCCGGAGCTGACGGCCCTGGGAGACCATCTGTCGAGAATCTGGGCAAAGCAATGTGGTCGGTTGAACAGTCTTGGAAGAGAGAGAGAGAGAGATGCTTTGTTGTACCACATCACTTTTCTTGAGAACTCTAGCCGTCCACTGGGTGCTGGCCCGAAAAGGAACAGCTGTTTGGCAGGTGATTCTGGCCACAGTCCTGCACAGTCCCCCTGCACGTTTCTCACGTGGAAACTCACCAGTCAAAACCCACCATCCAAAAGTGGTTTGTGGACCCTGTAGTGGTACACATGGGATGGGCTCTAGGGCTTTTAACATCCTCTCTTGGATATTCAATGATATTCACACTCTTTCACATCCCCTTTGACTGGGCCAAGTGAATGACACCAGTTGAAGGGACCAGGATACGGTTCATGGACCAAATCCCTTCTGAATTCTGGAACCATCGGCCCCAACGACAAGAGATTCGGCCATTTCAGGGTGGAGGACAAGACTGGTGCATGCCGCATGCCTCTCTGTCGTGGCAGATCTCCAGAAACTGGTGCCACCCCCAGCCAGCTCCTAGAGTCCTAGAGCTAGTCTAATCCCCAAAACGCTAAAAAAGACCACCGACCGTGCGGCATGGTGTTTGTTCTCCACGTCTCAGACCCTCCCTGGACCGACCGTGCACCGCCGAACCGGGAACGCTCATGCGATGGGCACCGGGAACGCCGCAGGATGGGCACCAGTGAGCCGCAGAACCTGGCGAATGTGGCCTGAGCCTTTGCCACCGTCCGCTGGAGAGAGGAACCTTTGGCGCGGGCACCCAGCCCGGCCGAAACCGGTGGTGGGAGAGGAGCAGTGCGTTGGAAGAAAAGCTTACCAATATGTTTCGGAGATGCCACTCATTGATCCTCATTTGGAGATGTTTGTGCGTTGTTTTGCTGCAGATCTTGACATCGAGCCATGACCGCCTTTTCCCGAGATATTTGGTGCATTCCATGTGTCAAATACATCACGTCGGCATCCGGCATCCAAGAAACGACGCAACCAGCGGTCGTTTCTTTGATGAAAGTGGATTGCAGGACCAAACAATCCGCTGGATTAGTAGATTGACAAGGGTACAATTCGACTTGGAAAGCCGAACCAGCACGCAACAACCTGAGACCTTGGCGGGAGAACCCCCGACCTTGCCTTTGTTCTCTTGAAACCACCGGGGTCTCGGTCGTCACCTGGCACGGGCATTCGGGTTGTCTCGTATACGTAGTATACGCTCGCGTCCGTCAGCTAGTTGTACTGACCCCAACATTTTTGGAAGAGTGAACCAGGCCCCTGATCCTGTCCAATCAGTAATCTGCCGCTGCAGCCAGAAAGAAGACCAGGTTTCTTTTTGAGACATTTTGAGAAACAAACAAACCAAAAGAACGAACCCCAAAGTAACAAAGTAAACAATACCGATCAAATGGTTGCTTATTTTTTCTTTGCCACCTAGACCGCTGTGGGGGGGTGCGGACCGACCGCAGGTGGAAGCCATGGCCGAGCAGTGCCTTCGCATTGTCAAGCAGTTCGGGCCGCAGGAGCCACCCAAAAGTCTCCTGGCCCAGGAGGTTTAAAATGATTCATCTTAATCCACCTGGAAGTCATACTCCACCCACCACTACCGCTGGGGGCCCCAATGAGTCAATCCGGGACTCTCCGTTCCGGGGCGCCGTAGACGTAGACGTCATCCGCTGTCGGGTTCCACGACGTATGTACTACACCACGGGTACGACCTCCAGCCAGGGCCTTTCACTGGCAGCGGTTGCAGCGGAGCGTCCCATGTCCCTTTCGACATCGGTGAGTTCACTTCAAATCAGTTCAACCTTCGTTCGGGACCGGCGCCCTGGTCTTGTGACTGCTGGCTCAAGGATCCTTGGGAGCTGCGGGTAAATTGTGCCAGAGCCGACGCCACTGCCACTGTGGCTTGATTTTGGGGACAATTGAAGGTCGCGGAGTCGCGCCCCTCGGGAATTCCTTCACTTTCTTTACAGCTGTGCCCGCGAGCCTGCTCTGGTCTTGCGTGACCAGCGCCCCTGGCTGGTGAGGAGTGTGCGAACTTTGCTTGGACTTTGACTCACCTGATGCTCGTCGGAAGCTGAGAAGACGGGGGGCGAGAGGGCACTGAGGGCACTTCAACACATCCGTCAGGTGGTCGCTTAGTTGAGAGGGTCGTGATCGAATGCTTCCCAAGAACCACCTGGGTTTCCCCAGTCCCAACCAGAAAGAGATGTTTCCCCGGTCCCAGCGTCCTCTGTAAAGGATCCCAAGCCACATTGGAACAACCATTTGTTTCTGTTTGATTCTGTTTGTTTGCTTTGGTACCCAGGCATGGATACTGGGATCCATCGTGTGTAGTGAGTTCACCAATGGGCGCGGAACCTTGACAGGGTGCAGACATGACTGAAGAACTCCAAGGTGCACACGCCTTGTTTGGCCGCTTTGGGCAACCGCTTTGTGACAGGCAGGACGTTGGATGCCGGGTGCCGCATGCACGTCCGTGACCCTGCACCCATCCTTTGAATCACTTCTTGTCGTAGATGTGGTCGTGTTGGGCCTGGTCACAAGCCCGAACAGAAGCTGATATATACAAGGAGATCCATCTTGAAATTTTGAATTGAGATCCTTTTTGTGGGGTGGATTCTAGACTACCCCCCTCAAATAGCATCTTATAAGCCATAAATTAAACAATGAGCATGCATAATAAGGGCATTTGGAACCGCCAGGCCTTCGCAATGGCAGTACCCAAAACTTGACCAACACGGTGTGAGCGTGCGGTGCCTTAGAAACTCAGTGGACCAGGGACGACAGGAAGACTCCAAGGACACCTGACGTTCTCTGGGTAGGTGGAGGGCCCAACAGTCCGATGGATGTGTTTCACCTAGCTGCTCTGCTGCTCTCGTGCTTAGCTGCTCCCCCCAAACGAAGCCATCAAAGTCTCACACCTTGATGGCACCGTTCAGTTCGACCACGGAGGGCACCGGTCAGGAGGTCAGGAGAAGAACCCAACCGCGACCTACCTTCGATCCGATTCACCGAACAAAAAGGGAGCATGGCTATGCCATGAGGAACCTGGTATGATCTCTACCACCGGAAGAAGGAATTGAGGACGTAGTAGGGATCGGGTATGATATGATCCTGATATTGAGACAGGACATGATATGATCAATATAGGTATGAGGAGAACCATGTCAATGGTATGACACGATATGACCCTGATATTGGGATATGTATTGGGTCTGTCACATTACCTGTAACAGTGAGTAAACACTTATTGCTGTTTTGAACAAGGCCTTTACTAAACATCATCATCCACGGTTACAGGTATTAGGATAGACCCAAGAGATATAGTCATAGTACCCCCGGAAATGTAGGCTCTGGATTCCTGAAGCCCATCTTGGCGTGGTGGGGGGGGGGTTTATGAATCAATTGGAAACACCTGATGGACTTGTTCGGAATCGAGCGTCATGCGAGTGTCACCCAGTCACGCCTATCATCCACCCCTTCGAAAACACCTGATGGGTTACGAAAACACTCCCAAAACCACTGGGTTGGATTCGGACCATTTCGGACCAGGGTCGAAACCATGGGTCAATTCCGAGGGGTCCATGGGAGTACGAAACGCGGCGCGAATGGCTTGGTGTGGCACCGGCTCATTGACGGGTTCATCTAAAGCGTGCGGCAGGTGCCGTGCCGGATTTCTTGGCATCGTGCGGCCATTCCGATCGCACCTCCGTCGTCCGCAGCTGACCAACCTTTAGATGAAGCGAAGCTGAAAGGAGCCTATTCAAATTTAACATAGACGACATCAGCAGAAACTCCATGCAGTCGATTGCTGAGCTTGATGGGGTCTTCTGTCTGCAGCTGGTAAGCAAAGCACGCAGATCTTTTTCTTTTGGGTTCGGGCGAGCATCGCCGAAGATCGGAGCGAGCATCACCGCAACGGCTCAATGGAACATCTCCGTGGATCTCGAAACCGGGTGACCCCGAATTTCACCACGCCCGACTCTTGGCCCCTTTTTCATCCTTTTTCCGCTTCTGCCGGGCATCGTGCATGTGAAGTGAAAGGCATTGAACGTCTCTTCTTTTCAATGTCTCCAGTGAGACCGCACCAACTCACCCACTCCACAAAAACCGCTGACCGGACCGGTTGAGGAGAGGCTCTTGTGCCGACCCGGGGAAAGAGCTGCGCGCCGCAGCGCCATGGCGTCGTCCTCGTCCTCTCGCACCCGACTGTCCAAAGGACGCTCGACCGGGTCGAGCGATGACCGGCCGGTCGAGCGATGTCTGCGCGGGCGGACGAGTCGTTGTTGGCGGTGAGAGACGAGTTGGGTGACTTCTGAACTTTGAGTGTTTCCTTTTCTCACACGTGAATCAGATGTCTTACAGTTGGAAGATGTTGGAAGGGGAAGATAAGGTTCTTTTTCCATGAATTGTGCCAAGGTAAGGTGCTGCGTGGGTTCTCCCCTGATGGTAGTTACGAAGTGGAAGACCTCCTTGGTGCCCAAGACCCTGTCAGTGGTTTCAAGGCTTCAGTGGCGCAGACCCCAAGGCTTCAGGCAGATGGGGCCTGGGTGGGTCCATCTTAGCTACCTGGAGATTGCACAAATCCACTCCTTAAAACCGGATGAGGGAAGGTTCAAGTCCGAGTCTGGTGGACTTGCCGTGCAGCTTGAGGTTCAAGTGCCACGACCCAGCAAACTCAGCAAACCATGTCTTCAACAACACCTGGAACCCCAGGCTAAACCGAGAGGCCCATGCAGCCCACGCGTACCCAGAGGGCTGAGGTGCCCAGAGCTGCTTTGACCAGCTAAGGAGTCCTTAAGGCAAACTACAGGGGGCAAGACCTAAGGACTCCCACCCAGACAAGGAGTCCCAACAAAACGAGCGATTCTCCATTTCAGCTCTCGACCCGGAAGGTGATCCCAACCATTGGCCCTTCACTCACCAGCACCGGAGCCCCTGACACCCTCTGGAGTTGCCCCCCCCACGTGACCCCCGCACGGCGGTTCCGCGCGGACCGTCCGCCCGGCGATGGCGCAGAGCGTCCGCGCCGCGCGGCATGGAGTCGCAGAACTGGGCGTTTCTGCGCCTCGAACGGCTCTGGCGCTCCGTCCGCCGCAGCGCTTTGGGCCCGTTCTGCGGGCCGAAAGGCCTGCTGTGCTCCGAGGCGGGATGAGGTGTAGATGGGGTGGGTTCCTTGACTGCTTCAGCTGGAGGGGGCCCATGGCGTCAGGCCGAGCAGGAGGACTTCGAGACCTTCTTCGAGAGGCGGGGAGGTCGAGAGGGGGACACATGTTCGGAGACAGGCATGGTCCATGGTTCTCAAAGTGTGTGCTGTGGTATACTTGTCTTGGTGTACATTGCCTACCCCAGAGTACCCCACATATGTGGAAGGACTTTTAGGGGCGTGACGTGGATGTGTCCGCAAGTTTGTGTGTCCGGGTGGTGTTTTCTCTTTTTGGGGGGGTTGGGGTCAATCCAATTTTTGGCAAGGAATTGGGCATATGCAAAGAACTCACAAAAACTTTGAATTCCCTGCTTTGATATCGACGCTGGGCATACCAGAAAGATATTATGTCAATCTCCCCTCCAACAGTAGACGCTCCTTCTTGTGCGCTTTGGTGCCCTGAAAAGACTGAAAAGACAGCAGTTTTCAGCTCTTCACATGCAACATTTGGCTGACATATGCTGACGTCATGCAATTTTCTCTTTTCGAAGAATCATGTTCCCAAATCAACCAATCGCTCAAACAAGTATATAAACTTCCTCCAACTTTGGCCAGTGCAGATGTCACTAGCTGGTTCCTCCCCAGAATTATGGAACTTGAAGTAATTGCTGTAGGGCGATCAGCACGGATAGTAAATGTGCGCTCAATATGAAAAAAAGACCGCTTCCACGGCCAGTCGTTCCGGTTTCGAGTTGTGACGATTCTTTCGCACAAACCCCTGACTCCAGGTATTTGTCCTTCCTCCGCACTCAACCACCCGACTATGGGCTCCCACCCTCCTTTGAGTTCGGCGAGCTGGGCACCGACGCCGCGCGCGCGCCCGTGTCCCCCGCGCTGCGGGGGGCGCAGCGGATGGCGGCGGCGCTGCCGCAGGTCTTTGCCGCCGGGTGCCGGAATGGAGAAACCGGAGATAAGGAACTAGTGTTTTTTTCCTATGGCTTTCTAGGTCTACAGAGTCTAGTTTCAGTCTCTGAAGAGGGTTGCAACATTGTTTGTCTAGCGGGTTCCTCTTCTCCTCATTCGAAAGGACATTGGGTGCTGGGAAGGCGCGAAGAAGTGGGCGCACCTTTGGACTTGGTCAGAGGTGAGTAGATGCTCCAAGTTGCAGTTGGCCCTTTCGATGTTCAGGGGTTTTCGATGTTCAGGGTTGAGATGGTGGATTCCACAAGTGTTTGGCTTCTGTTGGGCATCGTTGGACCATTGGATAGACTCCACCTTCCAGGTGGGTGCCTTATCGGAAGGGTGAGAATCCGGTCACCCCTGCGTGGTCGGGTCCGATTCTTAGGTGGAGGAATTCGGACATGGCAAACAAAACAAAACAACATTCAGGACATTGCAATTAGGAAGAAATAGGAATCATGTATTGCTTTTCATTGTTTTCTCCAATGTCATTCTGCCCATGATTTGGATGACCCCGGCTCCCGCACGCTCGCCGCACGCTCGCCGCGCCCGCTGGCCGAGGACCCTCGCCTCCGGCAGAACCTTCAGGTGGTGGTGCCGCCCGCGAGGACCGCGAACGAAGCGCGCGGGCGAGGCTTTTGGGTGTGGAGCACCTTCGGTTTGCAGAGCTATACCAGTGACCATCCTGTCTGGGTGTCCTTGGCTGGACGACCTCATACTACTCAGGGATCTCCAGACAGGACACCCAGACAGGCTGGTCCAGGTAATGGCTATAAATATCAATCATTACACCCAGGAGTTGCAAAGGGGTGCTTAATGGAGGTTGGGGGTGCCCATTATCGACTCACTTAGGGACTAAACAACACCCCTTTGTGACTCCTGGAAATCGTGTCTTTTCGCAGTGACCAACTTCATCCAGATTCCACTTCCGATGTGTTCAATGTCGTAGAACCTACGGTGGGTGTGGATGACGCTCGGGCACGACCACATTCCAGCCAATCTTCACGGTCCATGTCCAGGTTCTTTGGAGTTCACCATTCTGGGCGGGCTCGTTTGTTGGGGCTTCTCATGAAGCAGGCAGCGCAGATTTTGAAGGGAGTTGCTGCTGTAGCAGACTGTAGCATTAGCGGAGCGCCAACGTATTTGATCCCTCACCAAACCACACCTCACGCAGATGCATGTAGATGGCGCATGCAGACCAAGCCAAGGGCAGATAGTTGTGGGCACCACTTGCATACAAATAATTACATGACATCATGTGGCACAGACGTCACAAACGCTTATTTAATCTTATTTAGTTATATGAATGCAGATCCTCTCTGCCTGGGTAGCGCCAACATTGGCAAACAAGGAGCAGTGCAAGTTTCCTCCCTTCTGAAACTTGATCAGAAGTCTTCAGGACGAAGCGAAGTGAACAAATACGGTCCACTTAGTCAACCCAATTCAACCGACCTTGGAGAAAGCGGTGGAGAGGGAGAGCTGAAGAGAGAGTTTTTAGAGAGAGAGAGAGAGAGTTTGAGAGAGAGAGAGAGTTGGAGAGGGAGAGTTGGAGAGAGAGAGAGGGGGAGATAGTGCCACAATAAATGAATAGCATCGATGAGCACATAGACTCTAGACTGTAGTGACTATAGAGCAGATAAACAAGCGAACAACAACATATATAAAATATCGAACGATCTCGCGAAAGAGGCCACCCTCCCAGAACACCACACCGTGTTTACGCGCCAGGACGCTTGACCAGCTGGATGCCACGCTCTTGCAGGGCGTGGTGCAGCACTACGAGGACTTCCGCCAGTGCCTGGGGCGAAGTGGATGGGGACATGGGTCGGACTGAGACCGACGGGATTCTTGACACCATGCGTGGGGCCTTTCAGCCACAAAGCCCAGCAGCAATGGTGGGGGTCGAGCAGGTACAAAGATCATTCAACTTTTTTTCTCTAGGTCTTCTTGTTCACGTTCACGGGTTGTTTCAGAACGGTTGAGTCATTGAGTGATCCGTTTGATGGGCAAATGGCCAAATGACACGCGTTTCTACACATGATTTCTTGGGTCCATGAACGATGTTGTCACAACATGGATGTGAAGTAAATCCAAGGCATCATATTAACAAGTGATCATCACAATATAATTGGACGTTTTAATATGATTGGCATTCACATTAGCATTGTCATATGTGTATATATATATATATATTTGTGATTGGCATATATTACCATGCACATGCGACTCGCAAAGGAAAATGGCCATGCAAAAGTTACGGAAGCTTCGGAGCACCATCGGTCTCTTGGATGAAGAGGGCCTAAGATGCGAGGATCGCGGAGTGGCGGGGATCCAGACTCCCATCGATAGCTCTGTAAAAGTCTCAGGGTGCCTATCCATCAAGAAACTTGGTCTCGACATGTCTCGGCCATGTCCAGCTCAGCATCTTTGGGCCAGGGCGTCTTCGTGAAAAGAAGTAGACGTTCTGTGGGAACTGAAGCGGCCGAACTTTGTATGACATGAATGAGTGTTTGTAATGTTTTGTTTTCACCTTGTTTTCCTGCATGGAAGAAAGGAAGGAACTCTCACCCAAGCCAAGCCAGGATTGGAACCAACTCCAAGCCATTGGGGATCAACCAAGCCAACCGCAAGAAGAAAAACCCAAGAACCAAACAGTTCGAACGCCAGGACCGGAACACTCCTCCCTACGATTTTGACTCCTTTTGATCTGATCCAAATTCACTCCGGCTACACCATAGCAAACAGAAGAGTCATCAAAATGCAAAGACGGATGGAATACTACCGCGCAGGCACGTCAGCCTGACATGACCTGGCACAGCCTAGTGAACTAACATGAGCTAACGCTGCAAGAAGTTTTCCCCACTCTATCCCAACCCGTCCCTGAAAACCGAACCCACCCCACCCCATCACGTCCCAAAGAGACCAAGGCAGCTTACCCGCCAGCGCTGCACGAGCGCAGCTGGTGGAGGCAGTGAAGGAACACCCGGTGACGCTGGTGGTGGGCGACACGGGCTGTGGGAAGTCCACGCAAGTGCCACAGTTCCTCATGGAGGCTCGGGTGGGCCGTGGAGAGAAGTGGTGTAGATCTTGCGTGGAGAGAAGTGGGGTGATTTTTGGGATTTTTGGTGTTCTGGCGGGTGATGTGAGGCAGACCCTTTTTGATCTTAGGGATCTTAGATCCTCAACTGTCCCAACGAATCCTTTGTTGCAGGACACCCCGCCGAGTGTTCTTTTCCAATGCCTTGAAAACGGGCACCACCACCAGGAGGAGGAGCACAGCCTCAACTTCATTCAACTTCAGATTCAACGCAGGCTGTTAGAGTTTGATGAAAGCTCCAAGTTGCCAAAAGAGGTTAAGTGACCTGAGAAAGGACCCGGTCCACCTGGGGTACCCAACCGGGATAGTCAAAAAATATCCATCCATCCATCCATCCATCCATCCATCCATCCATCCATCTCTATCTTTCTAATCTAATCTATCTATCGGGTCCTGCAGAACCTCCGTTGCTTCAAAGGGCCTTTGCCACCCTTCTGTCGCCGCTGGCGCGTGCTTTCTCGTGCTTTCGTCAGGCGGGCTTCCGGCGCGTGCTCGTGACGCAGCCGCGGCGGCTGGCGGCGATGTCCTTGGCCCGGCGCGTGAGCGCTGAACGGATGGATGCGAGGGGAGTGGTGGGGCAACTTGGAGAGATGTGGTGGGGGGTCTATGGAGATTTTCATGTGAATCTCGATGTTTGATGCTATTTTGAAGGGTCCCCAGGGCCCAAAGAGGTTGGACAATCCATTGTCTGGGGTGTGTTGATTCGTCCACACGAGAACCCAGTTGCTCGCCTCACCGGGAGCCTCCGGGAGCCTCGGGCGTCCGCGAGTCCGGGCCTTGGCGACCGTTGGGCGCCAGGCACCAGATCCGTTTCGATTCAAGTCACTCAGAGAGTCTGGGCTGAATTGGAGTCTGAGTGGGGCAGGCTGGACGTGTGGAATGCGGAGAAGATCATGTTGAAGCCTGGCTTCAGTCCAGGTGTAGCGGCGTAGCGCAACAAAGGACCTTATTAACTTATAGGTGCCTGCCACAAAGAAGGATACTGTTTAAACATTGGAATTTCTATGATTTTCTTTCACTTTAGGGTGTAGAACATCTCTGCATTGACATCCCATCTTCCCAGGCGCACTCGGATCCTCTTTGTGACCGAAGGCATTCTCCTACGCCGCCTGGAAAGTGACCCTGAGGCTCCGCTCCGGGATTCGCTGCAGCCACACCGCGGATGGGTGCGGCTAGGTGCGGATGAGTGGTCCCAGCAGATGGGGCTGGCTTTCGGACTGGGATGCCCAGCAGTGGCAGCCTGGAGTCTCCACCATGTTCCGCGTATTCAGCCTGCATGGTTTTGTGTGTGTTTCGTGGTGAGCCCAAGCACGTAGAGGTGCTTAGAGGTGGTCTAGGTGCTCCAAACCCTCGGCCCGGATAAGGATAGCCTCAGAAGTGTCCTGGTGGTGTATAGAAGGAGAGAAGAGGAGAGGAGAGTGGAGAGAAGAGGAGAGGAGAGTGGAGAGTGGAGAGTGGAGAGGAGACAAAATCAAAAGAACTCCCAGAAGTTACAAAGGGGTGCCGAACTTGGAGGAAGTCGGGGTGCACAGAACATCCACTCACTTGGTGACTAAAAGCCACCCCGTGTGACTCCTGGTCCTGACCTGTTCGCAGTCCATGACTTGGTCGACTTCCGCGAGGTGAACGACTTCGAGGTGATCGTTGTGGACGAGGTGCACGAACGACACCTGGTGGTGGATTTCGTGTTGGGCATCCTGCGGGAGGCGTGGTTTTTAAGAAGCACCCGGTCGCCTGGATCATGGGGCCGATGAATTGGGGATCTTGAGGAAGTGGAACCGATTGGAAGAATCATAAGGAATCCTCTACAAACAGGGGGTGGACTTCACTTCCATCTGATGTGTTCTTCAAAGTGTAGGATGTTGATGAATTTTCCCCTCCATTAAGATCGTAAAACACATTTCGATACGGGGAGGTTTCATTCATCAACCGTCTACATGAACGGCGCCTGGGGTCTTTGGGGGTCATTTTTTCGATGACTTGCTTGTTGAGAAATTGGAGGCTCAGGTGAAGCAGAGAATGGTGGTCCTAGAGTTGTGGTATCACAATTCCATCAATTGTGCCTAGAGTTGCACACCAAACTTTTTCCATTTTAATGAGAGTCCCTCTATTGACTCTATTTGCTCTTCTGGGTGCCCGGTTGCAGGTCGTCACGCAACGGCGCCCAAGCTTGAAGTTGGTGCTGATGTCGGCCACCTTGCAGAAGGACGGAGTAGCTGAGTAGGTCGAGCGCGCTCAGCCATATGCCCATGGCTGTGGGTTTTGACCCCAGCGAAAATGAACCGAACATACCAGAACAACCTAAGGAGGTCAACCTACCATGGTGGGCTCCGGGTGCCATGACATAGCCCCATGCGTTTGGAGTGTCTTTCTTCTCCGAGTGCTGTGCCTCCACCGGTGATGCTCCCCGGATGCCGAAGCCGGGTCCGGAACTTGGAACGACCGTTCTCTGTAGATAGCAGCTGCTACATGATACCCACTTCGCATGATATATAAAGCTACTATCTACAGAGTACTATGATATAAAGCTACTATCTACTTACTCTATTTTTAGATACTTAGCATTATATAAGCCTTGCTTTGGGAAACATCCAGAACATGCTGAAATCGCCTATTGGACATGTTTTTCATCGGCTCAACATGCCCCTAGAGGGTGGATCAGCTTAATCACTGGCGCTTTACACCATCACTTGGGTAGATTCATGCAAACCTGCATGATCGTGAATGTCTAGTCTAGATTTACTGCCTGTAGTCAACACAAGAGCCCTCAGTAACTTAGTCGCTTCTTGTTCCTAGCCGCTCGTCCGCGGCAGAAGATCGGATGCTTCCAGGTGGCCTCCAATAGCAAGGTTTTTGGTCGCGTGCTTTCAACCGCTCCATGCTTGGACTCATTTGGGCTCTGCCTCAGCCACTGGCCATTCGACGAATCGCGCGCCCTGGATCGCGGGCCTCCCGGGCCCTACTTCACGCAGGAGCTCTTTGTGAAGTTCTTCGATCTGCCGCCCAGCGCCGTGCTTGAGATTCCCGGCCGGATGTTTCCAGTGGAGATCGAGCACATCCCTCAGAAGGAAGGGATGAGGGTCCCTCGATCCTGAGTGGGATGGGGAAGAGGCTCAGAAACACTGAGCCCTGCATCTCCATTTTCGGCAATTCGTCATGTGGTCTGCTACTGAAGGTTTTTCAGGGCACCTTGCTAGCAAGACATCGGATGCAGCTTGGTGGCCAGGAGGAGCCCTTGACGCTCCGGACGGACGTGGTGAAGCGCAGCCAGCGGAAGCCCTTTGACTGCGAGCCCTTCCTGGAGGCAGGAGAAGCATCCGTTTGGATCGGCGTGATTGGATCATCAGGTTTCATCACTTTTGAGGAGAAACCTCCCAGAAGAACCTCATAGGACCTCCAAAAAGGCTGGGGTCACTGCTCGCACCACGTGTCTTTCTCGCTTTGCTGCCGCTGCTGACAGCTTCAGGTGCTCCGGCGCTTGGAAGGTGTGCTGAAAGAGGATGAGCCCGGAGCTCGGGGACTGCGCTCGGGACCCGTCGAGTGGCACTGACTTCGCGATGAAGGCGATTGGGCGATTCAAGGATGGTTTAATGGATAGGTCCACCGGTACAGTGAGTTCGATCCAGGCGGAAGGATGCGGGAAGTCACAATCACTTCCATTCATCCACCTAGGCTAATTAGAGAGGTGGTTCACAGCCTCTTTACAAGCCGGTCAGGTCCATTCAGGGCCTAGGTATGTCCTTTTTCAGGTCACTTCAACCTCTCTTGGTCGCTGAGGGTCCTTCAGGTCTCTGTCAAAGGGTCGAAGTCGGTCGCTACGTCCAAGCCCTCCAGGCGCGGAGACGTGCTGATCTTCGTGCCGGGGGCTTACGAGCCACTGGGGTTCACAAGCAGCGAAGGTAAGAGCTTGGAACCCACACCCTTGGGTGGAGCAGAGAAGTTTGGGGCACCCACCCAAAATATTGAGTTGGAGGTCCCCACTTTCGCGAAGGGGGTTGAGCGGGGGTCGAAATTTTCACGACGTGGCGTGATTTTTCATGAAATCACCGGAAGGGTTGGGCAGGAATCTCAGACCAGGGCAGGTTCCCAAAGAAAGGTGGGAGAGGTTGAGTTCACCCTCGAGCAGCTCATGGCAGTCTGCTGTGGAACGAGGCAGGGGGTTGCAGGATGTGGCAGCTAGCAGGTTCGATGTTATTCCTATCTATCCGGCCCGGTTGCATTGTTCGACTATGGCATATATGATAGACCTTAAGCATGCTACAAGAGAGATGGATCAATGATACCAATCGCTTGGGACTTGAGCAGCTTCAAGAAGGTCCACCACAAAGCACGCAAGGTACTTGGGGAGGTCAAGAAACCCGGACTTCATCACCACCCCGTCAAACGCCTGACTCCACCGACCCCCCAACTTCGTAGCAGCTGCCACCGCCTTCCTGTCGCTCCCAGGATCGAGGCACTCGTGGGCGCGATCGCCGAGCGGGCGCAGAAGAGCCGCAAGTGGCTCGCGTTGCCGCTGCACTCGCAGATGCCGGTGGAGCAGCAGGACCGGTGTATCGTAGTGTTGAGGTGGGATCTCAGGTTCAGCCAGTCCCGGAACCCACATGTATGGCTCACTGCTAGGCGGCCTGTAGACTCAGATGCCCCTGAGACGGAGTCCATCTTGCCTCGTCTTCTCGGTCTCAGGACAAGGTCTTTGGCATCGCCCCACAGGGAGTCCACAAGGCTCGTTTTTCACCGGTCGCTCCGTCCTTGTCGACTCGTTGATGGACGAATCCATCTGACATCGTTGCGGTCCATCGTCTCTTCGACTGCCGGGAGGCCGCAAGTGGCCGCCAAAGAAGTCAAAAGGACAGACGCTTTGCCCCTCTCCTTGTAATGCAAAGTATGGTGAGCACACTGTTCCAACGGCTTGAACCTCCTCACGGGCATTGTCAACACACTCCCATGGGGCCCACCCCACCCTTCCTCCTTCCGGTGTTCTCGCCGTAAGAGCGGACGCCGGGGTCTCACCGCGAAGACTCGTGTCCTCGCGGCGGCAGGTCGTGGTGGCGACCAACATTGCTGAGACCTCGGTGACGATCGACGGCATTCGCTTCGTGGCTCCTCGGTGGGCCTTCGCTTCGACCGGGACGGTCTCAGTCTGTCTCCCGGTACACCGCCGTGGTTCCCGTTTGGCTTCGCCCGCTGCGGGGCAGCACGCGGGGCTGGCGGTTTTGGGATGTTTTGGGGAGTAGGTGAAAGGAGAGGTGTTTTCCTACTAAAATTTCAGGTGATCAGCTAAATAGCAGCCTTTGCTTTAGCAACTGGCTGGGCAGGGTGTGTGTGATGGCGTGTGGGCGGTTGCACCACGTTTCAACACCACATGGAGTCGGTGGCAGATGGTGACACCCCTGCACGATGGCCCGAATCTTGCATCACCCGACCCACTTACTACATCGATTTTCTATGATTTTCTGGACGCTGTACCGTGCTGGGAAGAACCAACCTTTGCACCATTGTGCACGAGCTAAGGTGATCTGGGGATTTGTGTGACAGACACCTCGCTGCAGTTCTCCTTTAACCTCCACTCACCTACAAAGACCTCACCCAAAAGGGCCCACATCGCGATTCGGATGGATGGCCGATGTTCTCTACTTCACCGCCGGCCGCCTTCTAGGTGGACAGCGGCCGCATGCGCGGCCTCGACGTCGACGCCGCCTCCGCGGTGCGCCACCTCTCCGAGCGCTGGGTCTCCCGCGCCGGCGCCGCGCAGCGCGCCGGGCGCGCGGGGCGCACGGGGCCGGGGCGCTGCTTCCGGCTCTACTCGGAGAGGCGCTGCTGCCGAATTCGACCAGCACGTCTTACTCTCAAATGGGGGGGGGCGACGTTGGAGGGGGTAAGAGGAGGTCACAGGACTTGGTAGAATATCATGGAAGAACCAATGAGTCCAGTTCGCCAAGCTTGAATGAGCATTTAGAAGCAGCGTGAAGTATGAAGCAGCCGTTTTTCTTCGTGCCTTTGGCACCTTGGGCCCCGAGCTCAACTTAAGCTCCAGCAACTTATGCCTCTCGAGCTCTGTTCCTCCTCTTCTCACACCTTCTGCGTCTTCGCTGCGTGAGGCTCTTCGGGCAAATGGACCCCTTCGCTCCGCCGGAGGTGCAGCGAGCGGCGCTGGAGGGTCCATTGCTGCAGGTCTTGGCGCTGGGGATTCCGCTGCAGAGGTGGGGGAGCGGAAAAAAAGCGGAGAGGAGCGGGGGGGATTCGGTGGAGGCTTCCCATGCCGCATGTATAATGGAAGAAGCATGTTAGGGCTGTTAGGGAGACTCCCTTGGAGAACGTGCGTGTTTTTTGAGGTGTGGGGAGACGTGAGGAAGTGCTGTGAGGCCGTGGACAGCTGGGGACACGTGGGACGATGTCATGGGTGAAGAGTGAAGAGGGTGAAGATCGCTGAAGATCACCTAATTACAGGACTCCAGGACCATCTAGGACCTAGGACGCAGAATTGCGAAATTTGATGATATCATATGATATCTGATTTTCTTGTCTCTCCACATGGTCAGGAGTCAGGAGGTGATTTATAGACTTGAATGGACATTTTGGGACACCTGGACCGGCTATCGTGATCGAATTTGGGCTGCAAGTTCCCGGGGCCTTCTGGAGCAAGGAGCACTTATGCTGGTACTAGTAGTCCCGGATATATGGATCAGATATATATCGATGTTTATTAGATGGGGTTCCTTGTTGGTCCACCACTTGGGGTAGATGACTCTGATGGTTTCGTGCCAACCATGAAGGTTCTAGGCCCATTGGTCCGGCCCGGTGGTCCACGAGGTTCCGCTTGCCTGACCCCCCCCCGGTCGGAGACCGTGGCTGCCGCGCTGCAGCGGCTCCTCTTGATGCGCGCGGTGGTGTCGCTGGAGCGTGCGCGGGGGGGGTCGAGGTCAGGGGGCCACTGGGGGGAATGCTGAAGGAAGAAAGTCTCAGAACCTTAAAAACTCAGTGGATCAAATTAATATAGAACCTTTTGGGGGGCTTGGTTTTTTCATGTTTTTTCTTCTTACATAATTAGATATATAGTCATACTATAGACGATAGGATCCAACAGGTGGTAAAAGGTTAACCCTTATGCTTATTTTCTAGAAAAGCTGAGGGGTCAGGAACCTGGAATAGGGAGGTGTCCAGACTCTTCCAGACTGCCGAGTTCTTTCCAGTTGGTGGTAGACGGAAGCATCCCAGGTAGTGGAGATCTTGAGAGCCCCGAACTTCGCCGCTCTCATGCAGGACTGGCGCAGTCTCGAGCTGCCCGCCCCGCCCCCTCCGAGACGAACGAGGGTCCGCTGGTGGTGGAGGGCGAGGTGCCGGCGACATGGAGTGCTTCCTTTGGAACACGGAGCGCCTTGAAGATGATGGGATGGGACGGGATTGAGACCCTGGAAGTCTTGGACATCCTTTGGCGAGTTGGAGGGTTTGATATGATATGATATGATTTGTTGATCCCTGCCATGGTGACTTCATACGGTATGCATCAGTGCTCGTGACTCGTGTTTACAAGGCATTTTTGTTCATGAGGCCTCACAGAAAGATGCTGCCAGGCCATGAACTCGAGCCCCCCCACTACCACCCACCACCAACCAGCCACCCCATGCTTTCCAGACCACCTAGGCTCCGAGATCTCTCTCCTGCAGACCTTGGGCCTCCGGGCTTCAGAAGAAACATGTTGGCTTACACTCCCGGTTCTTAACATGGAAGTGGAGAATGATCCCTTGGAAGACAATTTTCCACTACAAACAGGTGGTTTCGAGGGAGAGTACGTACACTCGCGCTCCAAATGCGCGGTGTAGCCTTTGGGAGACACGGGTGGCCTTCTGCCTGGTGCTTCAAAGCGACCCTTTGAGATCACCAATTGAGGTCACTTGAGGACCCTCCTTAATGGTGACTTTGAAGAAGCTGGTGCGTGTCTTGCAGGATTTTCTCTTTCTCGCCGAGTCGGGGAGACTTGAGGAAGACGTTGGATATGGGCTCACAAAT
>CAXAMN010012780.1:708458-771274 GCA_963970005.1 Durusdinium trenchii
CCGAGTCGGGGAGACTTGAGGAAGACGTTGGATATGGGCTCACAAATTGATGGCAGGTTTTCAAGCTGGATGAAGACGCTCACACACATTTATGATATTTGTTCAATATAAGACTCACATTCATCTCACATTGTTTTTGCGGGCTTTGATTCGATGTCTAGGTTTTTCTTCTTTTGGGCCTCGGATGGCCTCGGGGCAGCCTCCCGGCGCGTCCAGGGGATCACCCCTGGAACGATACAGGTCTCAACGCTTGGTGAAAGAAAACCCCGGACGTTCTGATTCTGCACAGGGTACGACACCAGGCCTCCAGCTCAGCCGAGCGGCCGAGCGACTGAGGCCTGGTCGAAGCAGGGGTGCCACAACGGCTGCTGGTGCCCGGGTGGAAAGGGGAGGGTTCTTGAATACCCTGCTGAGGGTGCCGGTCGAATCACCCAGTTTCTTTCCATCGATTTCAATATCCAGAAACTTTTGCGATGATCATCAAACATACATGATATATCATCATAACATACGCTATATAGATTCGTTTATGGTATGCAGGCTAGGAGTGTAGAACACATGCCAGGACAGAAGAGTGTGTTTGCCTGAAGGTGGCTCGGGTTCTTGTCCTCGTGGCTCCAGGAGCAGGATCCAGCAGGTTCGTTTCTATGAGCGAATGGTTTTTAGATCCACCAATCATATCCATCATTTTGTGTTGCATATATCTCATTCAAACCAATTGGCCCAACTCGCCTGCAGGTGTTGTGGTACAGGCACCATCAATGCTCTTACAGCACCCAAGTCTCGGACCCGGACCGTCCGGCCTGGGTCGCTGCCGAGTCCAGGCCCTCACCCCTTTGGGTCGGATCCTCTCTCGCCTGCCGGTGGACGTAGGCATCGGCCGCTCGGGTCCGACCCGAAGAGGACGGGGGGGCGATGCCACCGGGGGGGGCATGGGAGCCGCGAGCCGGTGGGATCCGCTTGGTTGGTCCCCACAACTACTCCTGGTTAAAGACTGCCTGCAGGGGCAGGGGGAAGATGTAGAAGATGGATGAAGAACCGTCCAGTTGACCTGCCATGCTGAGTTGGCAGTTGGGCATCCATGCGAAAGATGGAGGCCTTTGTGCAAACTCGCTGATGTATGCTTTGCATGAGGTGATTCAAAAACATCCAACGCCCAACGCCCACAGGCATGACTGGTGGAGAAGCAATGGAATTAGTGCGAGGGTAGTTGTGCGAGTGACTCTGAACATATTGTCTTGTGAGTTTTCTGACGCAGTGCCATCTTCTGCGAAGATCTCCTCGGTGTGGGTACAGTCAGGCAACCAGACCCTGGGAGAGGAGTCCGAATTGCAGTCTGCAGTGTGCACAACACTACTGCCCACTGTTGATGGAAGACATCCCACCAAAACACGTGGAGTCCCAATTTCCGGGTGGTGCGACATGTCAGCCTTGAGGCAAGATGCTCCTGCTGTCCTTGGTCTTTGGTGTCCAGGGCAGCGCCGTCGTGCTGGCCTCTGCCAGCGGGCTGCACTCCCCGCGCGTGCAGAAGCATGGTGAACGGCATGGAGGCGGGTGGATGTGGGGATGGGGCAATCTCACACATACGTAGGCCACCATGAGACCAAGGTAAGACATGCGACTGGGGATAATTCACATTCAGGAAAGCATAAACACATGTCTTTTGAGATTTGACCCATACCGAGCCCCGCCATGTCCCAAAGGGATTTTTTGTGCAAATTGTTGCACTGCCCCGCTGCCACAGCCCACTTGACCATGCGCAGGCCGGTGCCACTTTGACCACAAGCGTGGCGACCTCTTCACCACACTGCAGGAGGGCTCCGAATGACGAAACCGCTGGGGGTGGAGGGGTAGTGGCTGGGCTCTCTCCAAGCGGATGTCTAGTGTCCACTGTGTACACCCTGAACATCTGTGGTGTAGGAAGGTACTGGTGCAGTAGGAGGCCGCTCGGTCTTTAGTTGCTTGGAGTTCTTTGGGTTACCGCTTCGTGCAGGTGAAGTCTGGGAGGATTTGGGCTCAAAGAAGTTCCAAGCAATGATGAGAGATCGCAGCATGGACTGAGTTGTCCTTCCTCAATCATGGAATTACTCGATGGCATTCACTGGTCCAGATCTACCCCGCTAAATCCTGCTAGTTCATTCATGCCGACAACCTTGGACACGTGAATTCACGTTCTGCGGAGGCCAGGCCACAATGTGGCAACAGTCCATCGACGTGGCAGCAAAACTCGCCCAACAACATCGCATCAAATCCGCCGCTTTCGACACCTCCTTCGCCCACGTCCCGCGCACCACACGTGGGCACACGTCCCGCGTCCGAGTCGCCGCGAGTCGCGGCGGCGCAGCGAGGTCTACCAGAGCTGGCTGCGGGAGCGCTCCCGGCACGAGGGCAGCAGCGAGGCCCAGTCGAGACGCTGGTGCCGGGAGCACGGCCTGGACGACCCGTGGACTTGACGGACGGTCCGGGGCGTGCGAACCGGTAGCGGAGCAGGAAAGAGTGTACCTAACTGCTAACTTGTTGGGTCTCCCGGTTTGGAGAGGGACAGCATTTTCGGGTGGCTCCAAAATCAAGGGTCATAGTCAGAGTCATTCATGTTCTAAGTCGATTGTGTATTTATATCTGCACATGTGTGCACAAGAGGTCACATAACGTTGAAGGGACCCCCGATGGTGGGAATTTCGTTCGACAAAGAGTCCTACATACAAGGAAACTGCCAGGTGGCATGAACAACAGAGGTGTCAGCTGTGTTATAGGGTGGCAGCATTGATGTAGCTTGGAGGATCTTGGAGGTGATCGCTGCAAGACATTTTTAAATACAGTAGTTGAACTCTGAAGGCAGCAGTTCTTGGCGTTTTGGTTTATACCAATCCGATTTGGGGTCGAGTGGTCAGCGTGGGAAGGTATGGAAGTCAGACTGGCTCCACACTGTAGTTGGATCTTCTTGAGGGCATTCAAGTGTAAATTTCTTGTGGTTTATAGGAGATCTAGGTGGCAGACTGTGTCACAAGACTGCATCTGAGGAAGCTCTGGCTATTTCTGACCCCTGGCATCAATGTCAATTTGTCCAGATGCCTCTGCTCAGGAGAGAATGCTCTTCGAAGTCAACAAGATGCTTCATTGCAAACTATCACGACCGCGTACCTTCTGAGGGAACGATTCGCACCATTTTGTGGCCTTCGACGAAGTATATCTAAGTATCATCCACTGTTACTGGGATATGCACCCAATACCTTGTTGTTAATGTTGTTGTTGTTGTTGTTGTTGCAGGCGAGTCGATCGAGTCCACGACGTCCAATACCTGGCCTGTTGGTCCGGCGGTCGAAGGCGTCGCATGGTGAATGACTGGGTGCGGACTCAAGGCAGCGTAAGCCTGCATGAATGGTTTCGGCCACCTTGTTCTGATGCCAGGTTCGGTGGGAGTCTTGCATTTGGTCTGTCGCAACGTGCAAGGTGGCCACTCACTGGCGTGGACGCACATCGATCGATTTCCAGTTTGGAGAGAATCTGGGGCGGCTTCACCAAGCCATATATTTGGACTGATTACACTCCCTGGAATCATGAATGGAAGTGGAGTGCCCTGTTGTTCGGATGTCATGGTCATCCGAACTCGGGGGGCCGCTGTCCATCCGCGAAACCATGATTCTTCCACCGTAATTACCCACTTCCATCTACCAAAAGGAGCCACATCTTTGGCTGCTCGAAAAAGCGCCTGACCTTGAAAGACGGACTTAGAGTTTGGTTGGCAATGGCTTGACAAAAGTAGACCAGCCAAAGCTCTTCTCCCAGTCACTCTAGATCACCGCGTGCCTCCGCGGGGATCACCGGCATCAGATCCTTTTGGCTTGGCCTCGTTCGGACCGAGTTTCCAGACATTCTCAAGAACCGGATGGAGACGGGGGTCTTGTTCAGCATGGAATACGGGTGAAACCCTCAAGGGAGAACTCCAAATCTTTTGGATGGCCTAGCACCCAGTGGAGCCAACTTGAAGGCATTCCCTCTCAGTTGCTCAGCCGCTCCCAGGATGAATATCCAGCTCTGCGAGCTCCTCCGCGACGGCTGCGGGAACAGTACGCGCCCGGGTGATACCAGCAGTGTGCTGGGCACTGCGCTGCGTCGGCGGCGGATGGCGCGGTTGGAGGCGTGGGAAAGGTTCTTTCGGGATTGAAGGGGGGATAGGGAGGCCGTGAGGTCTCTTTTTTCTCCCAGTTTCTTGTAATGTCAGAAGGTCAACATAGGTCAACGATGCTTCGAGAGCACTCTTGCTTCAAAAGAGTACTCTCTTGGGATGATTTTCTTGGGTCGCCGCCTCGTTTTTGGAACGCGGATTTCGGATCGTTTTGGAACGTGCGAAATGGCAATGCCCTAGACACGAGGGCTTGCACGCTTTTCCGGGATTTCCACGGTTTCCAGTTTGGTGGTTGAATCTCCTTTCGCCGTCTCCCAGCCACCCCACCCAATAGATGGTCCGGTGGTTGTAGGTTGGCTGTTGCCACCCTTCCCCCCACCCACCCATGAAAGGCGTATGCAGTGATAGTGGGAATCGGTGTGTGTTCCAAAATTGCCCACAAAATTCAACAAATTGTTGTAAGAGTACAGTTTCGGAGACTTTTTGCTGAGTCTGTGTTATTTTTGCTTTTTGTGGTAGGGGCTCTATACTCTATATGTACAAATGTGTGGTAATCCTGTAGTGGTAATAGATGGATATATATATATATATAACATATACACATAGAGTATATATATAGACACACTATAAGGGTACATAGCATTGAAGCTTCACGATTCGGGTTTGACGGGGCCAGAAAAGTGGGTCATGCTGACTTCAGGATTCCGCAGCCCTTTTTGACCTCTGACCGCGCTTTGTGGGTTCAGCTCGCGCATCATGTCGGAGGATGCTGTTGCCACCCCAGTTGTTGAACCACCTCGCGCGCGAGCGGCTGCGGCAGACCAGCTACCTGCGCCACGGGCCGCTAGAGCGGTTCTCAAACAACAGCTCAAGGAGTCTACAAAGCAGATTCGCAAACAGGCAGGTGTTTGTGTCACATTTTCGGAACAAATGATTCATCTAACTGACGGTGAGACACGTCCACGCATGGCCACTATATATGACTTCTTGCGGCTGGCTTCTTTTCCCACTCCCGCTGCTAGGTTCGTCGCAGATCTCGTCTCATGAAAAGGGCATCGGGTCTAAGCGCAGGCGACCTAGCCTGGCTTTTGGCTCGTCGCGCAAGCCCGGAGTGAATTAACTTTGCGGAGGCAATGTCTTTTGAGCAGGAGCACCGAAGGTGCCACTCCAAGAGTGGGTCAACTGCACGGAGGAAATTGTTTGTGGGTCAACTGCGTGGAGGAGGTGCTTGTTCAGCAGCAGTGCCAAAGGTGCCAGTCCATGGTTTGCAAATCAAAAACAGGACAATCGAAGCAGAATCTTCTACAAAATGCAAGCGCTAGAGCTGCAAGTCCGTCATGTTTTGTGAACCAGCTCTGGCAGCTCATGCAGCTTAGACCGTGTCACAAAAAACAAACCTCGAACATGCCTTAGACAAGATGCACTTGAAAACGCGCGCAGGCCGCTTGCTGGGGCTTGTCAGTTAGAAGAGACCAGAGTGCAATGGCCAACATGGTCAGATCTATGTGTTTGTGTGTTGATATTGTCAAAGGACAGTTTTTGTAAATCATAGAGGCAGGGAACAATTCTGCTGCAGAACCTTGAAAGACTTTCGCAGGGCTTTGAACCTAAATCGTAGAGGCACGGAGGCCAATACTCTTAAGAAATCGAAAATACTGTTAAGGGTTTTGGTTGCATCCCTTGTTCCTGGGATTTGTGTTTGGGACCACCTCCAGAAGCAGCTTTTGGAAACCCTTCGGTCATCCTTGCTCCTCACCACAGTATGTTTTGTTGCACTTTTCGAGGGAATGACCCTTCTCAACGTTCTCTTTTGTTGCTTATGGCAACGTTATGTTGCGTTTTGGATAGCACTTTTCAATCGTTTGTTTCGCAGCTCCATGTCCTTCGGTGTCTGATATGCCGGCGGCTGCTGCACTGCGCTGCTGGCGCTTGCGACCTTTGGGTGTCATGCCCCGTCGCGAGGCGAAAAGCAATGAAGTGTCAGTCCATCCCACCATTGCTTTGGAAGTGCTCGTTTGGGCACCTGAGTTTACATGTTGGCCAACGGCCAACGTTGGCTTGGCTGGTTCTGGCAGTGGTCATGGTGGTCCGGTTGGTTGTCGTCTCCGGTCGCTCGCTCGTCGCTTTGCAGGTGCCTTCTTCTGACTTTGACCTCTTCATCCGCCGGGTGGCCGCTCGGCCTGTGGAGCTTGGCGGCGTTCGATGGTGTGTTCGCACAAAACCTGTTTGGGGACTGTACTTTCATCAGCATATGTGGCGAGCACGCCAGAAAGATAATGTCCGCTTCGTATTCGAAGAATAGTAGCAGTGAAGTGTGGAGCTGGATTTGCCTGCCTGGCTGGGTAATGTTTCTTTTTTTGGCGGGTGGGCGCTTGGAGTCTTGGTGCTGTCTGGTCAATGCCATAGGTCTTCGCACAAAGCCATGTTTGTGGATTGTGTGTTTCATCAATATGAGCAACTTTCGAAAGGGCTCGCCTCATCAGTATGTAGAGATGTTGAATATGTTTAGAGTTTGTTCAAAAACGATACCAGAACACAAAAAATACCAGTTTCAGTGGATTGGTGTTCCTTGCAAAACGAGACCAACACATACAAAACAATACTTTACACCTACTCAACTTTTTCATATCCATTCTTTGGTTATCGCTCATAGATGTGGCGAACTCACAACACATGGTGAAACGATCCGCTCTACCTGAGAGATTTAATGTCCGCTTTGTCTTCGAAGAATGAAGCGTTTCTTCGCACGCTGGCGTGGCCTCAGGAACAGAGCTTGGAAGGCGTCAGCTTGCTGAGCACACCTGCAGGCTTTGACCTTCGAATTGGGCCGCAGCCGGAACTGGAGCTGGCGTCTTGACGCCCCAACTTGTGTGCCATGTGCCTGGGCAATTTCTTGTTCTTTTTTTTAAACGGGGGGGGCGCTTGGAATCCTGGCGCTGTCGGATGAACGCCGTGTGGGCCATGACGTAGGCGTTCGCACGAGACTGTGCTTCTCCATCGTATGATTCGATCATCGTGTGGCTCAGTCACAACATGGTGAAATGATCAGCGCCACCTCAAAACCGATTTTTCTGGGTTCCACAAATGATGTTTAAAAGGCAAAAGCACACTCATTTCTTTCAACCTCTGGTGCTGTCAATACGTGCGCTGCTTTGCGCGTGCGTGCCTTTTGAAACCTGGTGCAACATTTGGTGGGCCACTTTGCGTGGCAGGCGCAGCATTTGGTAAACTTTGAGTTCCATTTTTCATGGCAGGCGCAGCATTTGGTAAACTTCCAGTTCCATTTTTCTTGGCAGGCGCAGCGTTTGCTGAACCTCTGTTTCCATTTTCGTGGCAGGCGCAGCAGCATTTGGGTAAACTTCTAGTTCCATTTTTCGAGGCAGGCACAACCTCTGTTTCCATATTTCGTGGCAGGCGCAGCGTTTGCTGAACCTCTGTTTGCATTTTTCGTGGCAGGCGCAACCTCTGCTTTCATGTTTCGCGGCTGGCGCAAGGAATTTGAAGCTCCAGGTGGCCAAACGTGTGGCAAAACGCTTATTCGTAAAGTTACGCCCGTTTTACGCGGCAGGCGTGGGACAGAAGTCGAAATCATAACGTTGGACGCGTTCAAAAAAAGATTTTTAAAGCCGTGTCCAACGTTATCATTTGCAGTTTTTTTTTTGTGAAACTGTCGCCCAAAACGGATCACGACGTTGGATGCCACCGTTATGACTTGCGTTTTCCTGTGGGAAGTACTTCGATTTTGGCCAGCGTGCTGGAAGTGGAAATTTTGTAGCAGGCGCAGCGCTTTGTGAACCTCGAAGTGCAGATTTCGTGGCATGCGCAGCGCTTTGTGAACCTCGAAGTGCAGATTTCGTGGCAGCTGCAGCACTTTGTGAACCTCGAAGTGCAGATTTCGTGGCAGCTGCAGCACTTTGTGAACCTCGAAGTGTAGATTTCGTGGCAGGCGCAGCATGTCGTGAACCTTTGCTTTCATTTTTCGTGGCAGGCGCAACAAAACGTTTCTTACGGCCATTCAAGGGAGGGGTTGCAAGACAACAGGGGCACCAAGGCGGGCGCTGCCAATTCAAGTGCGACATGCACTTTTTCAGAGACCTAGTCTGGGACTCTATGATGGTAGTGTATACAATGCACGCAACTACCAATCATCACCATGTCCAAGCCATGGCCACCTCGAAGTCCTCCAGATCTGCTTCGCCCTCTTCGTCCTCTGAGGAGGAAAAGCCATGTGACTTTGGGCAACAGCAACACTTCCATGCACCAGCTAAAGCGAGGGCATATGCTGTTATGTCTACGGCCATGTCCGCGGCATTTTTCCAACACTCGGAAGATGACGGGCGACAAAGGTCCTTAAGCCCTGTGATGCTTCCAAGGACGAACTGTTGGAGGCCTTTGAAAAGGCGCTGAAGAGTACAGGTTATTTGCACAATCTAGTGAGGCTGCCGTGGCGGATGGGCCGCACAAGCATTACCAGGCCGATGGTACTTCTCGGGAGAAACGGAGAAACACAAACACCCCATCTTTCTTTTTCGGACTCCGTTTGTACACGCCGGTGTTTGCAAGCTGTTGGCCGAAGAGTTTGGGTACCATGGGTTCTTCACATTTCATCGTGCGGGCTGGTGCGCCTACCTGGAATACCAGATGAAGGAGAGCGCAAAGAAACCAGCGCATGATTTAGACCGTGACCTTGTGCTTTACCCTTCAACTTACACCAGGCAGAAAGCTGATGCCGAGCTCGCACAGATGTGGCTGGCAGAAAGAAGACTGAGGGGCTGCAGAAAGGTCCATCGGAGGCATTGCAGAAACGACGCCGGCGAATGTCTTTTAGCGAGCCTACAGACTTTGTTGTCGAAAGGAAGATTTCAACAGTGGCAGTGCGGCAGAGCTATGGAAGGCCTGGCACACATACAATCTGGAGACTGTTTTCCATCAAACATAACATCATTCCTAGATAAACTTGGTAGAAGCGACGTGGTTGGAACGACAAGCTGCATCATAGGCGGTTCACAGCCATGTCAGATACACTCCAATGTTTGGTCCAATCACTTCGTTTGGGATGGTGCGGCTTTTGTGGACGTGCTCAAGGTGGTTTGTGAATCATCCCTGTCATCGCCAGGCTGCCAAAGGGAAAAGATGCATGGCAACTCTTTGGTTTGGGACCATGTGGGGCAGCTATGGGATCCATGTGCGGAAGTGCAGAAAATCTTGGCTGCGTGGCACCGACCTGAAACCTTGGGCGCTTCAACTCTTATCACCTCACTGCGCTTTCCTGTGGAGCACTTTGATGTACCTCCACGGGTGCTGCAGTGGAAGGAGACCCAATCCGTGCTTTTGTTCACATGCCCCGCTGGCGCCCACTTATTGTCAGCAAGCTTGATCAGATGCATAAAATTACTGTGCATCCAGGTGAGAGGCTTGTGGTCGATGAGGCCTGTTTCAGGACAGTGGGCGAAGGCTTGGTGTGATGTAACTCATGCGCATGATGTGCACAACCGTTGCTCAGACGGACACATTCCGGCTAAAACGCCAAAGATATTCACTGCGAACGATGAAGTCCAACAGTTTTGGCCTCCAGAATATTTTCATTCCAGTCATCAGGCTGCAATTGATCGGAGAACTGTTTGGGTTGATTGCCCGCACAAGCTCTTCAAGGATAGGGAAGCAAAGTATATAGGTAACAACGTAACATTGCGAAGCGCCATCCAAGGGAGGTGTGTCGCCCCCCCAAAAAGTGTGTAACGCAGGTTGTCAGGGAGATTCCTTGAATCTCGTTTGAGTGGCCCTTCTCAACGTTATGTTTCTGTTGGGCGTTGTGGTCGGTTCTGGACAGCAACATGATGTTTGATTTGTTGCGCGCAATTTTGTTTGGGCAGATGTTGGAGTGCTCCATAGGGGACATCCCTAATGAACATGATGTTCGGTTGTGGTTAGAACTTATGTTTGTTTCTCCCAAGAATGTGGTCCTCTGATTTATAAACGCCCCTAGTACAATGTCTTTTTTTGGCAGGGACAGTTGTAGTGGAATATTTTTTATTGTTATAGTTTACTTTTTCCCTTTTGAGTTTGCTGGGGTTTCAAGCTTAAAACATTTTTTGCTTTAAGTAAACTTGTATTCATTCCCTTTCTTTTCCTTTTGATTTGCTTTACTTACCTAAGCTCTTTAGTCTTTAAGCTTTATTAAGTTTCCAAAAGTCAATGCACACTTTCTTTACAAAATCACTTATTCAAAAATATTGAAAACAAAAAATCATTCAAGCAAAGGGGGTAGTCCAGCAAGCAGCTTTCTGACATTATTTAGGGGGGGGCCCTAGAATAATGCCTAGGGATTTCAAGCTTAAAAAAATATGTTGCTTTAAGTAAATATGTCTAGGGATTTCAAGCTTAACAAATATGTTGTTTTAAGTAAACTTGTAATCATTCCCTTTCTTTTCCTTTTGCTTTGCTTTACTTACCTAAGCTCTTGAAAAGTTGAAGATTTCCATTGATATAGGATGCTTTTCAAGGTCTTTGGATTGAGATTTCCATTCAACATTGAGAGTTCCATTTCCACTTTATTGATTTCCTTTTACTTTAGTATTCCAAATGCCTTCAATTTGAGATTTCATTGATTCCCTTCTATTTTTAATATTGCCAGAGAAGACCAAGAAGATTTTAATAATGATTCTTTTCATTTTGGTCGTTTGATTAATTTTCTTATACATTATGTTGGAGGCCCTGGTTGTTGAGGGGGGGGGAGTTTATAAATCAAGAGACTACATTAGCTATGGCTCGGCACTGCTCAACAGGACGAACCCGCTTCGCTTTCGATCTCAGATGCGCCAGTCGCGCAGACTCCTGCATCCTCGCACTCTATGTCCAACGCACAAGCGCATGCTGCTGCCACCGCTCCGCCATCGATGGATGATACACACGTGGCAGCCGGTGCTCTGGTATTGCCCGGCGATGACAAATTGAACCAGATGATGGAAGATGCGTTTGTTTTTCGAACGCTGATGAAAAAGTGGGAGCCGGGCGGCGAACATGTTAGAGGAAAGAGAACCACGAAAGCGTCCTCCTGCATCCTACACATTGCCACGACTATCTTTCATCCGGGCCAGTGAAGCAGTTCAATGCAAGCAAGTCCCGAAAACGAAAAAAACGACCTTGACTTAGAGGGGTGTCGGGGAGGTGGTGGGTTACAAAAATGGGGCCCAAAGTTTGCAGACACACACTGCAGGGCCATTCAGGAAAGCAAAGCCCATGACAGAGAAACTTGAAGAAAGGAAACTCAAATTACTCGGACACGTGCTAAGAAGAGAAAGACCACACCCTCAACACCAAGTTACTTTCTCCACAGCATCAGCAATGCCAAGAGAAACGGCAAACCGCAGGGTGGGAAGACCAAGACTATGCTGGACCATAAGCAACATGAAAAGGGCCTGGGATATTATGTGTATCAATAACCAGCTCAGCCAAAACAACATTTCAACAAGTACAATCGCAATATGAGAGAACAAATTATTGCACCACCCTTTCAATAATATCTATTCAGAAAGCAGTCCCAAGACTCGCCTCTCAGTGTGCATCTCCTCATTGGGAATCTCAATGTGAATCTCAGTGTGAAATCACCTCACCTTCACGCCTCATACATTCGTTTATTTGATCGAAGTCACTGGTGAGGACAGTGAGTGTGCCGGTTAGGTTGTATATGTGTATAGTTTCTTGAAGTAGGTTAGTGCCAACGATTTGACACCTTGATAGGTTGGATAGTTATGGCAAGGAAAAATATAGATATCTTTTGTTATGCTTTAATGACAACTATTTTCCAGTAAAGAGTATGATTGTTTTAGGAAATGTAAAATTACTAGTTGAGTGGCTTCTAACCTCCCATGAACTGAACACCGGGTGTCCTACTGGCAAACTGATGTGCAAACACAAGAATTCCTCTTCCATTGATGAAGCTGCACCAGCACCACCCAAAGGGTGGTTTTTTGGATTGGAACATGCATATTCAGGGGGGTTATGAACAACCCTTTGGGGGGGTGCTGGTCTGTGGATGTTAAAAAAGTAGGCCGGAAGATGGAGGGCTGAACTCACCCTTCCACCTCCCCTTTCTCCACATGCCAAAGCCACCTGAGCACGCATGTGTGGCACACCGCCAGGAGCGAATGGGGACCACCGGCCGCTTGTCGCAAGAGGAGCGGGAGGCCTTGCAGAGAGAGCTGGAGGACCGATCCGGTGAGAGAGGTGCCATGTGGTGCCTTGAACGAGGGGATGATGGGATGTGAGGGGGGGTGCCGCCTGTTCTTGTCGGGGAAATGACAGGAGGAGGCCAATCAACACGAAATGGCAGAAGGGGGACACCGGTTCTAAGAACAATTCGATTGCACACCTTATAGCAGTGCCCCATGGCCTTTAGGTGCCAGGCTGGATGGCCCCAGGTGCTTGAGATAGACCCCACCTACAATGACCTACAAGTCGTCGACTCCGGCCCAGCTGCGGTTTTTGGTCCGCGGCTTGCCTCGTGGCTCGTGGCAGGAGTTGAAGGCCAAAGAAGCTGCGCGACAGAAGCGGCGGCTGGACTTCGAGGTGCCCATGGAAAAGGGGTTGGCGGCTGGAGAGAAAGGGGGAGAGAAGGTCTGAGTCTACGGCAGAAAGGATCAGAAAGGGGGGCTTAAAAGGGAACTAATTGTGTTGCTCCTTTCAGTGGCACTAGTGCGTGCGGGTTTGGGGGTGAGTCTTGATCATGTCTAAAGTTTACGTTGACGGATTTGTGCTGCACCGCTATCGGCCCCAGAGTAGAGTAGGCCTCGCAGTTGGGCAGAAAACCATCCAGCCCTCATTAAAGGAACATGGAAACATGGCAGGAACCTGTTCGGCACAGCATGGCACAGCGTTGGTGTCCACTGCGACATCCCCCCCAAAACACCCTTCCCCCCTGGCGGGTGGTCGGAAACGCGACGCTTTTTTTGGAAGCTGAAGACCCTGGCTGGCAGGAGGGTGTCTTGGCCGAGGCAGGGTGCGGGCCGACTCAGCTTTGGGTGCGGGAGCTGGATGGAGCTGGAAGACCCCCAAGCTGGAGTGACTTGAGCAGAAAGGAGCCTTAACTAGTTTCTTGGGCGAAAGAACTCCTATATTCTGTGGGACAGAACGGGTAGCCACATGAACTTGGGTCAGCAAAGGGGTGAACTTGGGCGTGATAAGGGGTGCAATGGAGGGAGGAAGATGTCGCATGTTTTTTGTAGAGAAGGTGGTCCCTAGAGTCCAGCGGCGTGCTTCCATTCACCGAGTAGGCGAGTAGGGCGAGGAGGGCGAGAGTGAGTAGCATGGCCTCCCAGCTCCGCTTTCAGAGCCTGGAGCCATGTGAATTTGTAACCCATCCAATCCAAAGGCATCGAGCTTCCACAGATGCCCCCCCACCCTGGTCAACTGCACCCCACGGTGCTACAACCCCAAACCTGACCCAGAAGAGATCCTCTTTTAAAAGGCAAAGTTCGCCAGGCGGTATGATTTACTGCCCATTGGAGTGCCACGAGTCCAAAGTGGATGGACGCAGGATGAGAAGGGCTTGGGATACTCCATGAAAGATCGGGACTTCTATGGCAGTGACGAGGATGTGGCAAACGCCAGCGGCGGCGAAGGGACGCTTTTCTTCTACCAATTGAGTAAAGATGTTACCAGCTCCCGGCGTAATTAGATGTATCATGACAATGAGGTATCCCTTTCATGAGGCCTCCTCTTGGTGCTTAATTTTCTGGTGCATGTTTGGCGCATGCGCAGTTTCTGAGAGGTTCGGTTCAGGGCTGAGGGTGGTAGAAGCTGGACAGCGATGTGTCGGAACCTTCGTAAGGTAGACGGTTGATGAAGAGGTTTTTCAATCCAAATGCGGGGGTGACATGAATCAAGAGTCTTTATATGTCTTACTAGGTTCCAGTGTGGTATGCCGGCCTCAGTTGAGAGGCCATTGCTTCAGATTTGTTAAGAGCAGCAAGCTTAGCTTAGCTTAGCTTTGGAGCTCCTCCCCACTTGACTAGAACGATGAGCTTCGTGCGACTACGCTGTGAAAGTGTGGGCATGGCCAAAGGCCACACTCTCCTGTCCTTCAAGTACTAAACGGAGGACCTTGTGCCTGTGCCACCACAGGATCTTCCTTGTGACCACCCTGGGCATGACATGGCACTCTCCTTGCCTGACTGGCAGACCGACCGGCCGACCCCGCAGACCGAGGAACTTCAACCGGGAGCTCAACCGCAGGAAGACCAAGAGACGCAAGGTGACCAAGGTTTCCAAGGCGGACATGGGGTCGAAACTTGGAAACCCTGTCTACCATGTAGGTTGATACACCATGTAGGTAGGTCAAACAAAGTATCCAGATGTTGACCCACAGCCACATGTCTTGGTAAGAGCATGTAAGAGCACTGCACCTGCCATAAGCAAGCAGTCACTTGTGAAAAGTGAGGGTTCTGCAAGCACAAATGCCCTAAATGAGCGATAGTTAGTCTCCAAATGCCTCAAAGAAAGCTATAACAGGGGTAGATCCTCTCCTCTTCTTGGGTTTCAAAAAACTCAACCCCGAGGAGAAAGTAACTCTTTGGTTTTCTCTACTGGAACCCGACCACTCCGTATGGTTGATCGTTCTCACTTTGGAGGCAGATGCTTTGGGACCCAACTGCTTCCCACCCCGTTGGAACCAAGGTCAGCCCGTTGGATGCTTCCCCGGTCCATGTAATGTTCAGGCACGTCTCCCCGAGAACGACGGCATGGCGGAGCGCATGCGGCGGCGGAACGTGGAGTTTGAGCTGCGCTACGGAGACCATCGCCACAGCATGAGGGCGCTGGAGAGCCTGACAGGCGCGTTCACAGCGGCGAGGGCGGGGGGGGGAGGACCTGGAGAGGATGGGCTGGTGAATGTTCGAAAGGTTCAGGCCAAACTGTGGCCTGTGCGTGAGTGACTGGCAGCTGTAGAGATGCCTGATAATTGGGAGGATTGGGGTGATTTTCTCTGGGGTGGGGCGAAAGATGATGATAGACTCTGGTAGTCTTACGGGAGAATGGTAAGACTTTCGCGTCGTAGCGGCTTCTGAAATCCGGTTAATTTCGAAGAACGTTTACCGCACAGGCACGAGGTGACGCTGAAAGGCATGGGGTGACGCCCCTCTGGGTGTGGCAGGCGACCTTCCATGGTAGGCGATCTTCCATGATGGTGGTGTATCGGTGCCAATACGGTACCATTGAAGCCAGTAATGTAGACTCTTGATTAATAACCCCCCCCCATCTGAATTGAACAACCTCTTTGCATGGGGGTTTATTAATCAAGAGCCTGCATTCTCGATCATTATTGGACGCAGAAAGAGCCTTGGACCTAAAAGGGTATAAACGGGCTAGCCGACTGAATCGTGCTACCGGCATTGACTCCTGGAATGGAGGTCTCGCCAGGACACCGTTTAACCAGACCCTTACACGGACCGTTGGTTTGCTACCCGTGACAGCCAGGTCAGCAGGAAGAACTCTTGCAGCTAGTTGTTGCGTGCGCATTCTATCCGCAGCTTGGATGCAAAATCCTCAAATGACCAGGCAGGTGATGATCCAGTTGTGACAATTCGGACTCGCCCAACTTGGAGTCCGAGTCGGTTTGTTCCGCGTCACGAGAATCTTGTTCATTCCGTGTTTTCAGGGCCATTGGGCCATGGTGTTCAACTGTACCACTTGGGGGTGTTCCAGTGGTTCTGATGGCAGCCGTGAGGCATCGGCATCAAAGGGCCAGCACGTCCTGGTGACCAGGGCGGTTTGTTAAGTCTTATGACTCTATGCGCAACCCAAACTTGGGCATTCACAGGGTGGTGCTAGGTACAGTTCTTGAAGGTGACCACCATGCTTGGGCATCAAACCAGGTTGGACCGGACCCTCCTTCCGGCTCCAGTGTGTGCCTGCCAGGAATTTAGCACTGCCCAATGCGAACAATCATGAGCGCTGCTCTGCGGAGTGTGTGTTCCACACGCGGCATGTGCCCTTTGTGAATCTTCACCCCAGTAGTGCCACTTGGTGCCCGCCTCGTGCCGCTGTCGCGTGTTCGACGATGTCTGAAGACTGCACTTGTTTTTGAGGAGTTCGTTTGGTGGGCACACTGTTCATATGTGTATTTTTGTGATATTAATATGTCATGCACAGTGTCATGCATGTGCAGCAATTCCAGAATGATTAATTACGTTCAGTCGAAACCTATTTCTCCAAAAGGCCCGAGGCAACATCAACACTTGGCCTCCACAACTCTACAAGAACCGAGTGGCGCTCAGGTCTTGTATCCGCAGCTTCCTGCTCCACGACTGCAACTTCATGGCTGAGCTTGTGACAGTCCTAGAATAAAAGAAAAGAGGAAAGAACAGAGAAGATAGAGAAGCCACTCACGCCGAGGGAGGGAGGGAGGGAGGGAGGGAGGGAGGGGGAGAGAGAGAGAGAGAGTAGTGAAAAGTGATGACATTGCCATTTTGACTCTTTTATTTCTTCAAGGAATTCACAACGACAGGACTCTACACCGCTGGAGAATATGATTCCAATGAGCTCCTTCCGCCGGTGGTGAAGCCAAATAGGGCCAAAGCGCTGGCAAAGTAGCCCAAACAAATTGTCGGTACTGACTGGAAGATGTGTGATCATGAACCATGAACCCAAGAAGACTTTTGGAAAAAGCATGGCTTTTGGATGCTTTTGGGCCAGCCAGTTGTTCTGGTGGACGCCGCTTGGGTGCCTCTGCATTGAACCCAGGCGTTGCTTGGTCCAAACGAGGGGTTGGCCTTCGGCAGTATTCTACAGACTCTTGGCAACGGCTTTGGCAGCTTCACGGGCCCGCGAACGACCAAGGGGAACAAATGACAAGCAACATGTGAGTGTGCATCACTTCACAACCATCCGTCACCACATTTCTGTTGTTTGGAAGCTGGGGCACTCTGCCCCGTACGGCGTGAGGGAATGGACCCTAAGGCCCTAAGGTTCTCGTACTGTATCTAGAGGGGGTCATTGCATGTCATTCCAGCATTCCCTGGTAAGCACCACTCAGATGTTTGCCACAGGTGCCTGAACTGGTCATGCCACTGGAACAGTGGTGCTTTCCATCCTTTTTCCGCCTCGGGCATGGCATGTTTGAAACAGCCCACCTGGCCCCCACATGTTTGAGCGAAGAAAAATGAGTTCCACTCAGAGCCCAAGGGTGGGACAAAGGGAGGACACCAAACGTTCGGAATGGTGTTTACTCCCATCCCTGGGCCGTGGATGTTTACTGCAGGGGCCCCCCCCGACTTTGGACACCCCGACATGGAGCTTCTGGAGGAGGTGAGCCACCCGGAATTGGGTTGCACAAGATGCAGAACAATCCCACGTAACCTCAACCGTCGGTCCTCCCATCGCCCCGGTAGCAGACCTTGTTGGCCTCCGGGTGGTGCTGTCCGAGGACACACATGCCATTCCTCACCCATGTGACACGCTGTCCGGTTGCGCCCGTCCTGCTGCTGTGTGCAGCTCGGATCGACGTGGCTGCGGACTGCAGGTCGGGGCGCGGCGGGGGATGGTCCCGGCCCCCTTTTTTCCCTGATGTCAACAGGGTGATTTTTCCACCATATACACCTTGGCAAACATCTGATCTAGTCCAAGTGAGGTGTCGTATGGGTCCCCTCAGCGGGTCCATTGGCTCTCTCTTTCTCTATGTATAGAGGTGCCCGGCGGCCTGGTGGACACTTCGTCCTCCAGCGGCCCCAGAACGCCCTGGAGTGATTGGGGGACACCCCCATGCGTTCAGCGCGGACCGAGTCTCCTTCTTCGCACAACTCACCTTCTTCGCAGGATGCTGATTTGCGACGAGTGGTTGCAACTCTTCTTCAATGACAAGGATGAGGCGCAATGCTTGGTTGAGGACGCGATCCTCCTCCGACGATCTATGCAGGAAAGCTTGGATCAGGACGCTTGCGGGCGAGATGACCAGCACCACAGTCTGAAGAAACACATGGTGCACCGATGTATGCAGGGGCCCAGAATCTGCCCCACAAGACAAGATAAGGTAATTTAAAATGTTGATGAATGTTGAGTGATTAACACCCTTTAATTAAACATCTTGATTAATAAGCCAGTTGGATTACAAAACCTCTTTGTACGGAGGCTTTGATACATCAAGAATCTACGCTGCCCCTTTTCAGCGTCTCTGGAGCTTCAAAGCTCAGCTGGAAGGAGGTGCTGGAGCTGTTCGAGTCCCACTGTGACGCTGATGTGGAAGACAGTCTTCAGGAGCTCCTGGAGAAGGTGAGCTGCCCCGCATGCGTGGAGGGTGGAGCATGCGCGGCGCGTGCGTGGAGCTGCCTAGGGTTCGAAAACTTTGAAATGCATACGAAAGCTTTCTACGTGGATCTGCATGGTATGGCTTTGCATGGATGCGGTTCACCTGGATGTGTTAGACATGCTTCAGGGATCATTTTTGGCATAGTGCAGACCTCCAACAAACACCTTGTGGTGGCCACACTGCGCAATGGAATGCAGGCAGCCACCCCACTCCATCAGTCAAGAGCAAGCCCAACTTGATACGCCCATGCCCTCCAAACTTTGTAACATAGGACGTATCCGATTTGGAAGATCATTTCCTGAACCAGGTGGCTTCTAGTTTTGGGGGTAAAGTCACCGTATCTCTCTGATTTTTTTCCTCATCTTTGCCGTCCACTCCTTCGTCTGGCCCCGTGCATAGATCGAGGAGCTTCCATCGCGGTGGCAGCGCGCACAACTGATGAAGCCTCTGAAAGGCAATGACTTGGTCACGAGGACGGATGTGGGAGTGGAGAAGGAGGGGACGGCTGCACGGCGTGGAGAAGGAGGTTTTGGCGAATTAATGGGCGGTCGTACGACCGGGGTGGGGGGCCGATCGATTCCCCTGGAGAGGCGGACGGTCAGAACGGCTGACTGTCGGACGTTCAGTTCGTATTCGACATGCTTTTTGGTATGTTGAAGGGGTGAAGACTCAGCTTCTGTTCCTTCTGCAGTTGATTTTCTTTACCGTTCAATTCTTCAACCCTTCAAGGTCCGACCAAAGCAGGAGACCCCACGTGCCTCAGGCAGGAGACCAAAGCAGTGATGAGTCGTCGATTTAACTTCATGTGCTGAGTGTAGATGTGCCAGAACTTCACTTATCACCTTGCACACGTTTCGCCCACGATTCAGATTCTGTCCCGCGTTTCCCACGAGGCCATCCGCAAAGCTTTCTCATTCATTAAACTCCGCAAATTCTGCAACAAAAATCTGAGAGACATCATGAAGCCGAGCGATGGCACAAACCCCTACATGTTTTCTAGATGGGGGTCCATATAAACATGACGCTTTTGGGGATTGTGCCATCTACTCTGAAACCACTGTATCGTAACTGTGGTAACTATTCCAATCATGATCCTGATTGGTGGGGCACGTCCTGAAAGCTCTTTTCGTTGCCGGCCACGCGCCTTTCTCACGCGCATCTCCCTTGTCAAGTTGATCAAGGACGCTGGGCTTCTGGCGCCGAAATTGGGACTTCAAGTGGCAAGTGCTCATGCCCAACGAGTACCTGGCCTTTTGTGGCTCTTCCCCACGCAGAGGAGGCGGAGGCCATGGCCGACCAGGGTGTTTGGACGTGTTCTATTTGGTTGGAGGTGTCTGGTGTTCTGATCAGATGGTCCTTTTTTCCAAAGCCCCGGGTGGTGGAAGGCTTTTCCTCGCGCCAGGCTGGCTCCAATATGGCACCATCTTGGAGAACGTGAAGCCCGAGGACTCGCACCTCGGCGAACAAGAATCAAAGACCGCTCGGCGGTCCGTCTAGACACGAAGACAACATACCGACCTGGATGGCATGGCCCCTTGGAAGAGCGCATTTCTTTATGAACAAAAGGTGAACTCTACCTCCCTGTGAGTGAGCTCTAGATCAATCTGGTGAATTCAGATCACCTGTTCGTGTGCGAATGGTTCTAAACAGTTCTTCCAGTGATGCCCAACTTCCAGAAGTCACCTCTTGCACCCTCCACCTCCACTTTGCCAGCGAGTCGTTTGCTTGGATGCACCTGGCCACCACAACAACAAACCGCTCCAAGGTTGATCTCTGACCACCTGGCCATCGCCTTCTTCTGCCCCAGCTGCAAGCGCACCTTGCGCCTCAACCGCGACGGCATCGCCCAGCACCGCGCCGACTGCGCGCCACGCGATGCCGCGGAGGACGGGGCATCACCGCTTTGGCGGTGTGAGGTCTGTCACTTCACCTTGCCAGCAGAAGCTTGGCCACTTTAACTCCACTTCATGTGAAGCTGGTGAGGGGAGGTATGTGGTGGTGCTTTCTGTGTTGGTGCTGTGGGTGGCCCCAAACAGGTGCTCAAGGTTCGGAGGCGCGGAAGAACATCGTTTGCAAAGAGGTCAAGTTCTTTCGTTGTTGTTTCAAGTAAACTCGACATGATTATACATTCTTATATATATATATATAATATTTAAAGTATTATACCTTAACTTATGTTTCTGTATATACATCACGATAACTACGTAAGATTTACAAGTACTAGGCAGCGACCCAAAGAATTGTAAGACCCAAGATGCATGGTGTTTTTGCCTGTGGAAACCTGATTCGAGGCAGGGCCTTTTCAGAGAACTTCATTTGGAGATCTCCCTCTCTCTGACTGCATGGGGGGGTGTCATGGATGCAAAGGAGTCTCTATTCCATGGCCCATTAGGGCCCATCAGCGCCCATCAGGGTGTCTAGAATTGTCGCCCCCCACCACGAGACGTGCGACACCAGCAGACTTTCTCTGGATTCGCACCTGGTGCGACGGGACCGGAAACCCAGGACTGCTCTCCCATGGACATCCTCAAGCATCGGAGAAGCCACGGCCTCTAGCAAAACGTCGCCTTTGGGGGCCTGGTGGGTGGGCGCGTTGGGTGCTTTTGGTTGAGCAGTCGCTCTTTCATGTTTGAACATGAGCTGGTGGTTGGGGTGGAGCATGTGGAGCTAAGGGTGTCCATCAAGTTCTTCCCCCCCTCGCTTCCCAGCGAGTAAGTAAGCTTTTGAGAGTGCTTTTGTTAAGAACCATACTTTGATTCAACTCCTCCAAGCTCACCACCCCCCCACCCCATGGAACGCCGCAGGAGAGCTGCTCTTGGCCGGCGCTGGTGCTGGAGTGGCGGCTTGGCAGAACACTGTCGCACTCTTGCAGAGAGTAGAGTCTTAGACGAGAACTTCCAAAGTTGTGATCCTTGATCCTTAAGGAACAACCTTTTACATACGAAAATCGGGTCTTCCTTCTCAGCTCACAAAAGCCTGCCTGCTGCATGTACAACATCTTGTACGCATCATCTGCAAACAACTGCCTTGGTCTGCCCAACTCTAGAAAGGTAGGTTTTATGGGTGGGGTAGCATGTTTTTACTTGAGATGATTGATCCCGCTGACAAATACTGGAAGTGAGTTGAAACCAGATGTTCTTGAAAACTCTTGACATCTTTCAACCCCTCAGACCGAAGGTCGTTCACAGAAACATCATTCCGACAGGCGGACAGGCGGACAGAAACCTTCACACCCTTTTCCTGGTCCCCCTCATCTAATGCGGTGGTAAGCCTCCTTCACTTAATACTTGATTTGACACTTGCGCGCCCTCTATTCGACAGAGACGTCACGAAGACACCGAGTTCGGGAAGACACGGCGAAGACACCGCGGTCGACGTTGGTGGCTGTGCAGATCGAAATGGAACATCGCTCCAAGGAGCAGTTCCAAAGCGGATGAGTCAACAATTGTTGCTTTGGTACCCATTGCCGTGGTTTCAGAGTTGAGTAGATGGCACAGACCTCAAGATGTCCTTTCTGGTTTGTACCATCTTCTACTCTGAAACCACTATAATCAATGATGGTGGTTGGAATTTGGAATCCTATTGAAGGAATAGAAGTGCCGTCACATCCACTCACTGGATGGGGTCTCAAAACCACTGCTCCGATCTGCCACAAAAGTCACTCATTGGGTACAGAGCTTCCCCCGCCCATGAGAACCCACCCTAAAAACCCCCACGCGATGTCGAGGTTCGTATGTCGAGACGTGATGGTTCTTCAGGTCTCCGCAACGCTGGTGGTTGGTCTTCGCATCCCCATTGGTCGTGCCCAATTCCATTCCCGAGATGATCCCTGAAGATCAGCACCTGCCCCCCCCGAGATCAGCAAGACCATGACCGCGCCCTTGGACCGTATTCGGATGATCTTCCAGGCCGTGGAACAGCGCAGGGTCTGGGCAGGGGGGGGAGCTAAAGCGCAGCTGAAGGATGGTTTCAGAGCAGCTCTTGGGATGGCTACACCAGGTTGAAGCTGAAAATTCAACCCCACACCTCTTGTTGCGCCATGGTTTTCATGCATGTCCCCATCCCAGACATGCTGTACGTTCTGTTGGACGGTCTCTTCCACTGACATCCAGAAGTGGGCGTAGCTCAACGGCACGTTGCCGTGGGCGCGGGCGTGGCGTGGCGCGGGTCGGATCCGAAGCCTTGGATCCACCTTGGCAGGGCGTGAGGACCCGCTGAGGGGGGGGAGGACCCGGATCCGGAAGACCTCGAAACCCTGGGACTGCCATAGGACTGCCGATCAGTTGAGGTGGTTTTGGCGGGTCAATGTAGGCATATATATATACATATATATGGCATAGATGGAGTGTTTGGGCATTGGTTTTCATGCTCAACTAGGACACTCCGAAAGAAAAGGCACCACTTCGCGGGGCTCGGGTCATCGGCAGGTGCACCGAAAGCGAAGCTTCACGTTGGAAGGCGGGTGTTGTTGGCGGCGCCATTGGGGTTCATTGGGCGCAAGTGATGTTGGGTTTGGTTCTTTGGTTCACGGGAACTCTGAACTCCTGCGTCCCCTTTTGACGAAGAGAAGGAGCCGAAGATTTGCTTTGCAAAGGCGCGCAAGTGAGCACTGAGCATGGGAATCTAGAATCACGATGGAAGTGGACCAGGCTGCCTCGGACTTCATGGAGGCTCTAGGCACCCCACGAAATCTCGTCTTTTCTTGCACTGAAAGCTTTCGATGTGCTTGTGACCCCTGGGCCTACAGTTGCGAATGGGACCAGACATGAGAGATAGATCGAAAAGAGGAGAACACTGAGTGATGAGGATGATGCTTCTGACGGGGCCATGCACAGCGACGACATGAACCAGCTTGGCCTTGATGAACCGCAGCCAGTTGCAAGGTTGTGGGTCCACGACATGCAGTGAAGGGGAGTAGCAAGCACCACAGTGATATAGACATACTGTAGAGGTATTTCACCACCACAAGCATTGTTTTTTCAATCAAGCTGGCAAGTAGAGTAGATCTTCTTGCGGGGGCAGTGCCAAGAAAAAGCATCAAAGATCGATGAAGGTCACCAGCTTGGAACTTGGAACATCGTGGAACCGTAACCAATCATGGTGATCTTCTTGGGACGCAGAAGATTCCAGAGTGTACGGCAACCCCTTCGGAGTTTCCACCTCCGTGCGAGGAAAAACCCAGCGCTCTCTTTTCCTCCCGCTGCCGGTTGGTCCAATGGAGACTTCTGCTGGCGTGAGTACAGAGACCGGCGTGGCACCGAGCGTGGGGCTTTTGCTTTGCACCCTGCTGGTGATAGGACACCTGAGGTTAATGCAGCAGAACCTTTCCTTTGCCGTCGACCAGCTGGTGTCCTTCGTCAAGCAGGTTGTAAGCCCGGAGCCGCGACTTGACACCAATGTCGACCTTGGAGAGAGTGAGTCGACCTTGTGGGTGGTCGACAATCGACGTCCTCAAAGTAATCAGGATCCTGTGGCAAGTCATGGTAGTTTGATGCTTCAGTTTTACGAGCAACTCTCCAGCTGGTAGTTCCGTACAGACCCTTTTGAGCCACATCCTTTGGCAGTGCGCTCCATCGGACACCTTCAACACCAAAAGGAGGCAGAGCTCTTCTTCATCCTTGAGAGCCTGCCTTCTCGACCCCCCCGAACAAACGGGGTCGGACCGTGGAGTGGGGCATCACGGTTGGGTGAGTGAAAGCAAGCCCAATTGATGCGATTCTTTTGAAAAGGAAGTTATACCGGGAGCTTCAGTTTGAGGTGTCCCACTGGAGGTTCACATCACCAGGCCATACTTGTGTAGGGGTACATCCGGATGTCCAGTGTTTACAGGGCTGGGGGGAGGTGTGAGATGAGACCTGGATCAAAAGCACTCCGACGATTCGAAAGTGGGCGGCCACCTGTTGGTCATTAAGGGAAAATGGTCTTCCAGGGCCCGCCTACATTTATGAGATCTTCACAGCCACAAGACTGGAGCAGTGAACATTGAACATAGTTCTTTTTTTTTAATAACATATCGTTTTTGTATCTTCTCCGCTCTTGTATTTCATTTTTCTGTATTCAGCATGCCAGGCAGCAGGAGCAAACCATAAATAAATGACCAAACAACGATAAATAAATAAATGGAAAACGATATGCCCGGCTGTATTCAGTATGCCAGGCAGCAGGAGCAAAAACCATAAATCAATGACAAAAAACGATATACACAAACCCTAAAACACACGATCACCAAATGATTAAAAACCTTTAGAACAAGCCTCCATGTGATGGTCAGAGTCAGAGTCCTCCACTTCAGACAGCATCTTTCAGCCAGTGGAGGCTTCTGGAGGGCAACTGCCGTGGTCTTGTTCAGGGAAGGGAACGCGGCCAGCCGCAGCTCCTGAGGCTAAGCCACAAAGAGCTGCGGCACTGGACCTCGGTGGAAAAAGAGCTGGACAAGGTTCGCATTAACAATCGAAGGGTGGGCACCAGGACCGGCTCGAGCTCATGCTCCACAACGGCGGGCACATGTGTCATTGAGGCCCACCATGGCCCACCAGATCGTCTCCATCTCCATTCCGCGCCAGGATTATGATCAACGTCCTGTTCATGATGGGCTTGGAGGGCATGTTGCGGTTCTGCCAGCCACTTGGCGATTCGAAGAGACACCACCCGGACACATGCTTGGACACCTTCCAGATGAAGCTCGCCTTATTTGATCCCCCACCCCGCCAGCCTTTCGTTCGATCGCTTCTGCCCCGCCGTCCGCCGACGCGATCCATCCATCCGTGCACCGGGCACCGTCCGCCGGCTGGAGGATCGGGCGACCGAGGTCCGGGGATCCGAGCGTCGCCCTGGAGGTCCTGGTGGTGCTTGGCGTTTACATTCATGATTGGCGCATCGTATCTGGCCGAACGTGCTTGACCGCCTCCCGCGTGCGGCGGATCAACCTGACGCTCCGGCTGGGTGCTTGTGGCTCGGCGGAGGCGTTGGGAGAAAGATTGGCAGCCAATGGTGGCACTTTTGCTTGGCTCTTTTTTTTTTCTTGGGTTTAGTTCGAGTTGCTATTTTTTTCTCCAAGATGGGCCTTTCGTGTAGTGTCCTAGTGGAAGCCCACAAGAACCCAACGCAAGATTGGCTGGCATTTTGGGGGGTGGGGGCTCCATTTTGAGGGAAGCACTTGACATGTCGAGGGCCGAGGGAGGGAGGCTCTTGACATGTGTAGTGACATGTCGCTCTGATTCTGCTGGGTGCATGCACCAGGCTCTGACCCCCCCACGCTTTGCAGCAGGTTTAAGACGTCTAAGCAGATGTTTCACCTTGTAGAAGAACGTTCTTGGGTCGATGGACACGAGATCCGGATCACCATCTTAGAATATCTTAGATGAAGATGCCAGATCCATCCAGATTATTTGGGCCAAAGGGCCTGCTTTGAAGGGTTAAATGATGTTAAATGGGTCCATTAAAGTTGGATTGGTTATTTTTATGGATTTTGGAGTGGACCACAGTGCGGACAAGGCGAAGATCTGGGGTTTCATGTCACAAAGGGGTTTTCCTTGTTTGAGCAACTCGGGGGTTCCACCACCAAGCTTCCCTCAAGCAACTTCATAATTTCCTGTGCTCACGGGGGACCATACCCCTGCTGTGACAAGGCACGCAGACAATAGGCACGCTGGACCATGTGTTTTTCTGTACATTTCTTGGTTGGACTGGGCCCGCAAGACGGGCCTGAAAGAGTGCAGTGCTTTCGTTGTTCCTCGTGCCCACCTGCACAGATCTAAGGTTTACACAGCTTTGTCAGCAGCTTGGTTTCAAGAACCGGGTTTGGGTCAACCTCTACTTTCACTCCAGGAAGTCGCACATGTGCCCGATTTGGGGTTCCATCCATTCCGAAGTGTTGTCCAGCAGTTCGAACTCGGGGGTGCCAGGCACATGCCTAAGCCAACTTGGCCATGGTGTGGACCTGCTGAACTTCAGGGTGTTTGGAGGACTTTTGGCCACAGCTTCTGACCAAGACCGTTGCCAGGTGCCCAATGCTTCAGTCAAGGCTGAATCTTCTCCATGCGACGGGAGCATATCAGATGGCACGCCCTGGAAGAGACCTAGTTGGAACCTGAAAACCCCTTTGGTCTCTTGGAAGAGATGCCGGAACCTGGAGTCGGAAGAGATGCAGTGTAAACCCCTGGGTTGGTATTCCGACACTTCGTCCTTCAGTCTGGTCCATGCCCAGCCTCTTCCGCGTCGCCCTATGTCGCCCTCGCACCGGGCACGACGACGCGGCTGAGGCTTCTCATCGGATCCGGAGCTTTTTGTGCTCTATCAGGTGGGGGCGTAGTGAAGGGATATCTAAATGACATCCATCGTCATGGATACATGTGGATGGTGTAGATGGATGTAGGATGGTACGACCCCCCCCGCGGGACATGTCTCTTTTTGGGGCCGTCCGTCCTTCGCACCTGGAGAGCGTGGAGGCGGTGACCCGGCCGGTTCCATTCGACACGTCGGGACCTGGACTACCCGGACCACCCACGACCTGTGGAGCCTCCCAGTCGTCCACCCTAAGAGCCTGGGAAAGTCCAGGATTCGGCACTTTCGTCCTTTCAGAACTCGTGACCCTCGTGACCTGCTCCGATCGCACTGTGAGCTCGCGAGGGCAAGTTGCACCTTGCTGCCATCATGTCGATCGGCCTGGAGGATTTGGACTGGAGGCTTACCGCAGCTTGGTGACATGCTCACCACTCCCATGACCAACTCTAGGACTACCAGGAAAATCAATCCTGCAAGTAGCGAATATCAGGGAAGCGGTGGAGGGCTGGCAGATCACAGTGGTTGCTGGACCCTGCCCTTCGCAATGGTCCTCCTGAGCAGGGTAATACGTTTCCAACAAGTGTGCGTCAGTGTGGGTGGAAGAACACAATAGCAGGTGAACAGGGTCAAGAGTCAAGACTACAAAAGTATACAAAAGTTAAATTCAATTCCTTTCTGTTGCTGAGGAATGTTTAATCCATTTGTGCATACCTTTTGCTGGCGCAAGTTTCTCAACAACGCACACACGTATATTGGGTCTGTCCTATTTCCTGCAACAGTCGGTAAACGATTATGATTCATGATCACTATTTTAGAAAAAGGCCTTTACCAACCATCATTATCGCACTGTTACTGGCAGTAATGGGATATGCCCAACATGTATATATTTGTACATGTAATATACATACACATCTACACACACACACACCTACCCAAAGAATCCCAAACCTAAATGTTTACAGTACCTCCTGCTCTGGTCGCTTTTGTGGCCGTGGCCGTGTAGCAACACCGGCAGTACCGGCAGTACCGCTTGGCACGAAATGAGGCATTGCATTGTTTGGTGGATGGTTTGCTTCATTCGACTTCTTCCCATACTTACCTTCAAGAGGTGCAGATGGGCGGTCGTTAAGGTCCGGGACGTCGTCCTGCCCGGGCGTCCAGACTTGTCTGGTGCTGGAGGGTGTGGTCCCCTGGATGAATATCCAGAGCTGAGAGGGCACCCCCAGCATCTGTAGAACAGAGCGAAGAGGTGTGGCAACGGTTGAGGCCTTTTGACGATTGGGTGGTGGATTAATAGGAGGGATACTTCCAAGTGAACAGCCAATAAGTACGTGGTAGGCATCGGCCGGGACACGTTTTCCCCGGCGTCGATCGGAGCTCTCCATCGTTCCATGACTCGCTGACTTGATCCGGACAAATGAAGAGCTTTGGAATGTAGACATTGTGTGGACTCTTGAGTCAGAAGAGTATGAAGAGTCATAAAACCCAGAATGGTTCTGATCTAAGTATAGTTTTGATTCATCAACTACCAGGTTCTTCAAAGTGACCTCTTTGGAGCTCCTAAGTGACCTTTTACAGACCCAAGTGACCTCAAACCGGGATATCAAAAGGTCACTTTGAAGAACCAGGTATCTACATGATTTTTTTATAGGGAAATCCAGATCGGCGCCGAAGAGAGACCGCACCGCCCAGAAACCTCTGAGATTTAATGTAGTGATGTCGTGTGTTCGCGATCATGTGGATCATGTGGTGCATGTAGGCGGTCGCCTATGGCCTTGTCACTTTAGCTTGCGCCCTTTGCGAGCACCAGACGCGCTCCCGCATCTCTGCGGTGATGACCTCTGACTCCACGGCGGGTGGAGGGGTCGGTGGGGGAGGGTGGAGGGTCGGTTGGTGTAGAAAGGAAGGATGGTTCATGACAGGTCGTAGCACCCTCCTAGCTATTCCCATGCAAATCGAGGGGGTTGATCTCCAACATCAGGTGCAGTTTTAGCAAGGACGCTGTATAGCTGCATTGATTCTTGGGCTTCAATAAAACCACTGGAGCAAAAGATCCCAACTCCAACTCCACACACCCCGAATCGCCGGCCTAGCGCCTAGCAGAACTGATTGAGGAAGACTAGCTAGTGAACAATTGGCTGGCTGACCAGGTGGTGAAAGTTCCCTGTTCGGGGAGTTGCCCACCAGCCTTCTTCTTTCGGTCGTGCCGCTTCTGACCTGGTCGCGCGGCGGGACGCAGGCGTCGATGCTCAAGAGCGTGCGAAGGGTGTTGAAAGGCGTCGCAGACGCTGATGTCTTGCTGGATGCTGAGTATCGCATTCTGGGCGAGAGCCTCGTCACACAGGGCGGCCAGGGCGGCCGGCCTTCGCTCACACATCCATCCAGCGTCGGGTCCCAAAGCATGTCCTGATCAACCTGATCAACCTGTCAATTTCGGAATTGGAACTTATACAGGTTAGATTTAGTCCTAATAACATCTATAGTAAATCCAAAAGGCTTATTTAAATAAGCTTCACCCAAGTCAAGGAATTCCTATAGACTCGGGTCACTGAGTCGACTAATTATTTGAGTCGACTCGTCACCGGTTTTCGAACCATCTCATCTATCATCATCTATCCTCCGATTCTCGAAGAAAACAGTCCATCTCTCGCTACCAGTCCATCCCCTCCTTCGGTTTTTGCGCCCGTTTCAGCGTTCGCCGTCTATTTCCAGACCCCTTCCGAACCCGACTGACGTGAATGGTCAAGCTACGGACGGGACTGGTGGACTGGTCGCGTGAACATGGTGGACTGGTTTCCAGTTCCGGGGACGCAGTGAAACGACCCGACAGGCAGGCGGCAGCTAGGCAGCAGCTGGCGGCAGCTAGGTGCATGGATCCACTGCCTTGAGGGGAGCACCCCACTATATAGCCCTGGAACTCCAACTAAGTTTATCCAACTAAGCCCTTCACCCTTCAGCCAATTCATCGGCCCCTGCTCTTCATCGCCCATTCTTCCGAAAAAAGGAAGCCAAAAGTGGCCCACAAGTGGCCACGCACCCGAACCTGCTCCGAACCCAGGACGGGCATGCAGGGCATGATCACGTGCCGTGAAGACTTGGGCGGCCGCAGCTTCCGAGGGCTCCTGCAGTCGCTCCGACCTGGGAAAGAAAGGGCATGGGATCAACAGCAGGACCCTGCAAACCATGGCAGGTGGATGTATAATAGGTATGATAGTTGATGATAGTTGATACCATTTGACACTCCCTCAGTTGCAGAGATATACAGGGGAATTCGGTACATCCATAGGGGTCAACCAGAATTTCGTTTTTACATTTTTTCTTTTCTCGACCAACATTCCCTGCTCGTTGTGAGTCTTTGAAGACGAATGGGTGCGCAGTTGGGTTTGTTCTAAAGCCAAGCCATGGTAAGTAGGCGGCGGATGTTTTGATATTGGGGAACAAGAAGCTACTAGGAACACAGGGCATCGCTACTAGGAGCAAGGACGCTACTAGTAGCTCCTGGCCTTACCACTATAGGAACAAGAAGCGTGGTCAAGCGCCCTCCTTCCCCATGACTCGGCTGCGCATTCGACGGGATTTTCGGGTCCACGGGGCATGATGTCATCGCAGCCATTTTTTAATATGGACTTCAGCGGCGTGGGGGCAAGCAAGAGGATGAGAGATGTTTTGTTTCATCCAGTTTGCCATGGTCTTTTGGGTGAGCAAAGGGTCAAAATAGCAGTTGGTAGAGTCCCAACCAGAACTATAGTTACTATCCAAATGACTTATCAATAAGTAAAATTCAACAATACCTAGTAAGAAATAAAACAGATCATACTTTCATGAATGACGAACTTTTGTAGATCTTGGTGCCTTGTGCCAATGGAAGCCTGAGTCACTCTGGCGGCTCAGTTTTATTTTGGCGTTCCCATGCCCCGAAGTCAATCTGCTGAATTTATTCTTGCAGGGACTTCTGCTTGTGGCGCCATCACGTTGACGAACCCAGTGGATGTGGTGAAGACACGTTTGCAGCTTCAAGGTGAGTTGAAGCAAAAGGGCGCCGTGTACACGGGCATCACTCAAGCCATGCTGCGCATCTTTCGACAGGAAGGCGTTGCCTGGTGAAACTAACGTCATCCTCCAAGTCAGGTCACCAAGAGGTATACTAGATTTCCACCTGTAGCACACACACATGTGTAGTTTGTATATCTCTGTGCGTTATTGATAGAATCAGACATTATACCAAGGTTGCAGGTATGACCAGGTATACTTCCACCAAAAGGTCGGAGCGCTACGCGATCTCGCGGTTGCGGTACGAGGATCGGTTCGGAAGCCTGGATCAACAGTCTTGTTTCGTCCTCACTGTCTTCTTAAGAGAACTGACCAATGGACACATCGGAAGACCCACATGGAAGATGGCAAAGGCCAGAATTTACTCCACTGATGAATCTCCCCACACACTGTGCATGTCAAAAGCTTTCGGTCGAATCGTCCGTTTCAGCGGCTTCTTGGCCCCGCCAAAATGAATCCACCAACTTAGCAGCTCGACCGAGCACGCAACAACATCGCCAACGAGTTGTTCGTGGCCTGTCCCAAATCTTCAGAAACTGAGGTTTTGGGACTCCAACGGGGGGCTCTTTGCGGCCTACTTGTTGCAGTTCAGCAACGTGGGATGTCGCTTCGGCTTCTACGGCACGCTGAGCCTCGGAATCGGCCGTCGGCCTAAGGGTCTGAGGGGATAAAAACGCAACAGGAAGCTTGGTGAATGGGTCCGGCAGAAAAAGGGGTATGTCAGCATTGGTTTTAAGGGAATAATTTCGAGGAATGCCATGTATTTTTTGTGCCTGGTGAAAACCAAGGGCGTTTTGGTCATGTTTTCCCATGAAGGTGTCCCTGTTTCCCCATCCACAATGAGTTGTTGAGTTATCGGCATGTTTGGAAAACTAAGAACCTCGATCCTCCTTGGCTTTGTTGAAGCCAAGGAAGGACTTCTTCGCGGTGAAACCTGGACATTCCACAGCACAGTGGCTCTCGTCCATGGGCTTGGGTGCCGTGTCCGGCTCCGCCGCCGCGCTGGTCTCGAATCCCTTCTTTCTTCTGAAGTCACGCTTCCAAGCCATTGGCAGTGAGGATGCTCAGCTCCAAAAACGGGTGACTGGGTGGTGGACTCACATGACTTGCCACAACTTGTGGTTGTCACCCTGTCTTTCGACCCCCCCAGGTTCGACCCCGGACGGGGCGGCATCCCGGTCTGAAGCCGCGGCGTCAAGCACGGTCCGCCCCAGGATGTGCTTCACCAGCACGTGCAGCCCTCCTTGAGAAGTGCATTCCGCGAGATCGGCAGGACACATGGCCTCAGTGGCTACTACCAAGGCTTGTCCGCCTTCGTGCCCAGGGTCTCGGCGGCCACTGCAGTGCAGCTCTCGACCTATGACATGAGTCACCTGGTTTTTGCATGGTTTTGTTGATCCTTTACTCTCCGGCTTCCATGGGTGAATCCCCGTTCTGGTGAACTTTTTCCTTATCTTCCCTGGTTCCTGGACAGCAAATCCAAGGTAAGGACATCATCCTCCAATCTACGCAGGTGCGATGGCTGAGAAACACCGGCACAGCACACACACACACACTTACTTGTGACAACCACGGGTCTTGCAGCAAGATACAGTAGAACTGTAAAGACCGTAAAGATGCATGGTCCTTTCGCAAAGAATGGTATTGTTGGGATGTTGGTCTCTGGGGTGTATCCAGAGCTTGCCCAGATCTAGGAATCCTTGTCTTTCTGGGGCTAGTTGGGAGTTGAAGGCTAGCCGTCCATAGCCTTCTCCTCATCCCAGCGAATTTCAGGTGCAGGAAGGCATTTCCACTCACTTTGGAGCAAGCCTGTTGTCTGGGCTGGCGGTGACTGTGGCCATGCAGCCCTTTGACCTTATTGCAGTGCGATTGATGAACCAACCCCAGACCAGCGAGGGCGCTCTTTATGCCGGACCGGTGGACTGCTGTAAGAAGCTTTTCTGAGCTTTCAAGTGAACCTTTAGGCCACCATCCAACAATCACGGAAGTGGATAGCGTTGCCACTGCGAACTTCCACTTCCATCATTGTTGGAGAGGCTACATGTTTTTGGGGGTATTTCTTTACACGCAACATTTTGTCGTTTCGACTGCGTTATTATGCGGGATACATTGGGGGTGTTGAAACACACCTGCCCAAATCACTGAACACTAGTTCTTCCTGCTTGTGGCGCGTATATGTTCACGTCTTATTGTTTGGCCCAGTCAACTTGCAGGAAGATCCTGCAACACGAGGGGGCCTCTGGACTGTTCAAAGGCATCACTGCCAACTATGCGCGGTTTGGCCCCTACTGCGCCCGGAGCCCACTTCATCCTGAGTTTGCAAACTGGGTGATTTTCCCGAACTGGGTGACTCCCCCCCAAACTGGGGTTTCAACACCCAGACACGACTAATGAGACTGCCATAGGATTGCCTAATTACGACCCACACCCCCTAGCTCCACCCCAACTGATTATATGGCAGTCCCGTGAGTCGTGTCTGGGAAGTCTGGGAACACCTTTCTTCCCAGCTTGGTCAGCTGGTCAGCCAACGTGACTCAGCCAACGAATCCCAAGAGTACTGCAGATTCAGCCGTAGCCGGGCTCCCAAGTGCCAACGAGGTTTGGAGTCTCCAGTAACCTTTTCAAGGCCTTTTTTCTGACCCCTCAAACCAGGGGATCAAGTTCCGTCACTTTGAAGAACAGGGTGGAGGAGACACTCTTAGCAGTCTTCTCGTATCTGAAGGTACTCTGACCTTCATGTTCCTGGAGCAGCTTCGTTTAGCTTGGGATCGCTTCCTCTAAGACCAAGGCCTGCAAGCTGTGTGATCCTAACCGTGCTCTTATAGTATTCGCCAGCATGTTCATTGCTGGAACATGCGGAACCAGTCAAGCCAAATGTCCACAAATGTCCATTCACTCTGGCTGCCTTTGGGATCGCATCATGGAATTTTGGACGTCGGAGAGCTCTCATGCCGCCAAAAGTCCGGGCTGCACACCGGACACCAGCGAGGGTGGGCGGAACCCGCGCATCAATAGCCGGTGTCGGAAGCAGAGTGCACCTGCTGGCATTGTAGAATCATTCTATATGCACAGGTCCGCCATGCGGCAAATACGCGATATAATCTACAAATATACATACATCATCATTATACAATATATCTATGACATGTATGGGAGCATAAGTACCAAATGCACCAGTAGATGCTTCACAGATCTCCTATGGGACTTGCAATCCAGCCAAGCTACTCAGTAGGGAGTATTCAGTGGGGTCTTCGGCCCGCCGCGAACGCGACCAATTACACCTTATTCACCGACTGGGACGGAAAGGGCAGCCCAGAAGCCAAAGCCTTCAATGACTTTTGTGCAGCGTTTTACTCTGCAAGCTCCATGTTAGTTCCTTGTGACCAGTAGCCCGACCTGTGCGAGGGGGATGGTGTTCAATCCAGGAACACGGAAGCTTTGAAATGCTTTAGCTCTCTTTCGGGATTCTGTTTTACCACCTCGGAATGGCCATTTCAGCTGAGGAGTGGCCACGATGATCGAAAGTTTCTGGACTTTATTGCATCCTCCAGTCAGCAGGAGGACTCACAGGCTGGAGCTTTCCTAGATTGGGTTATGGGGGTTGCATTTGAGGAAGGGCATTCTCGTGGAAATTCAATGACTTTCCATGTCCATGCGTGGGGCGCCCAGGGTGGTCCAGGACAAGGCCTTTGAGGAAGTGGTCTTCCTCAAACCTCTTTTCCACGGAACGTGAGTCAGAGTGTCAAGAAGGGTGGGCTTAGTGGTTGTGATTGCCCGCCCTGGTTGTATCTCGGGAGCAGAAGGCGGTGTCTCAACATGCACCAACTTCCTCGCAAGCCGCAGTACGCTTGAGCGAAGAACTGAACAAGGGCTCCAAAGGTAAACACCGATCGACACCCATCCAATTCTCCACATCTTTCTACAGGCACATTGTGGTCACTCGTCTCCGTGCTGTAGGAGTAGAGTGTCAACATCTCTATGAGGGTGCCGGTATGTGAGGCATACCCAGAACTTCCATTTTCACCGCCACTGGGAAATTTCACTGTGCCATTTGGACTCACAGCATCGGGGTACATATTCCTTCCATGTTCCTTCCATGTTCGGTAGCTATTTTGCTCCCCGGTTGCCTCCTCATGTTCCACCGTCTCCCACCAGTCAATGAACGCCACCCCAGCAGTCTCCCTCTGCGCCAGGTACCGCCCTGTGTGCGTTTGTCGCTGGAGACACTTCACGGCTCGGTTGGCGTGGACCTCTTTCATGTGAAGGTACCTGGTGCACCGGGCGAGGAGATGCACTTGCTGGCCCTGAAAGAGGACGGTTGGCGGAGGCTTGAAGGGAACTGAAGAGGTGTCAGAGGCACCTGCTGAGCAAACGGTTTGAACAAGGTGCTGGGGCGTGTCAGACCTCAGATGCCCAATGAAATCCGATTTCAGGCATCTCCGGTGCACATGGTCCCCTGCAAGCGGGAGTATGTGCTGAAGGGTGGCACCCTATAGGAGATCGTTGGACCATCTTCAGTCAGCCACCCGAAACATCTCCCCCAAGCACCTCTCGCCTCAGAGGGTGGTAGTGGATCTTGGGGCTTGCGAGCATGTTGGCGCTCAGATCTGGAGTCCTTGGTCCTGGTTCTGCTTCTTTTTAGGGGTGGACTTGGTTGTTTCTGGATAAGTCCACGTGAATCCTTTTCTGAGAAATATGATTTGTACAGGTCAATAACTATGTTGGAATATGCTTAGCATTGATATGTACAATATGTATACAATTGATTTCGTTTTGTTTTTACACCCGGGAAGAGACCCACATGGAACCTGAAAGCGGACCAGACTGGAAGACCATATTCCTCTACAAACCAGTGATTTTCAGGTTCCATGTTGGAGCTCTTCCAGGGCGTATCTATATGTTAATTTAGGATTTCCTTCAACTTCCATTGACTTCGCCTGGCGCATCCTTGTTCGCCTTGCGCATCCTTCTGCCTTCCGCACGCGCGCAGGATCCGGAATCCCGCAGCCACCCCGACGCCTCCCCGACGGCGCCGGTCGCGCGGAACAGCCGGAGCTCCGCCGGAGGGTTCACCAGCTCCGCCGGAGCCGCGAGTTCCGCGAGCTCCTGGAACGAGGTGGTGGATGCTGTTGAGGCGCTGGAGGACGCCGTGGCAGAAAGGGTCGGGTTTTTCAGAGGTTTGGGGCGGGGGGGCTCGGGGCTTAGCTGATTTGGTGAAGGTATATTTGTGTGGCTAGGCCAGGTGAAGGGAGATGTGGTTCCCAGATTGTGCCGGATACTTACAGTCGAAGCCTTCCTTTGAAGCAGATTTAATACCTGGTAAATATTAAAATGTTGTTGGGGACTCCCACCAAGAGACACCAAGACAAGGCAAAGTCTTGAGACCACAAATGGTCGATGCGCACGTGTGGTTTCCACATGTGTTTCCACGACTGGAGAATTTCTGCTGCCTGCCCACCACCCTCCATTTCCGAGATATGTGATTGGTGGACCTCCAACATGAACACACAAGTAGTTAAATAGACCTTCAAATCTTTTTCGATCTGATCCTGAACTTGCCTATAGATGCCACCATGTGCTCCCCCCTACTATGCGCTAAACACGCCTCCCTGGGATGGCGCTTCTTGTTTCCCCTGTCCGGCTTCGTTTGACCCTCCATGTCGGCCAGACCACTCAAGGAGGTGACCCTTCTGTTGAACAACGGCCACAGGGCTCAAAGCATCGAAGAAGCGCATCTCCGCTTCGCCAGCGCGGGACCACGCGCGCGGGGCGCCCGGGGCCCGCGCGGGGCGGAGGGCACGCGGAAGGGGCACGAGATGGAGATGCCCAGTCTCAAGATGCTTGGATTGAAGCCTCATGACTGCACATCCGCTTGGGTTCAAAAGGATGCTTCTCAATCATCCGAAATGGAACACTCCTGGCTCGAAGATGTGTTCATAAGGAGGAACCCATAAGAATGAACTCCACTAAGCCAGGGCTGTCAATGCATTTTTGATCAACCGCCTGGCAATTATTGCATACTACAGTCTACATTTGTTTGTTTCATCGCAGTTGTTAAAATTCGTCGCACGTGGTACAGCTCCAGCTGTGATGATCTCTGCAACCAGCCGCGCGCCGTAAAGAATTGTTGTTGATCCTGTATGGCATTCGGGGACTATAATAAAGCATGTTGCGATTGCCGTACATCTGTCGTGAAGGTGAACTTTGTTGATAGTACTCAAGTATCAACTGGATCAACAGCAATGGGAGTAGGCCATGCAACGAACATGTTCTTTGCCACTATGTGTATTAGTGCCCAATCCCATTCATCCCGTTCATTTCGAGCAGGGTTCGACCCAAGCAACGGAAAACGTGAGAAGGTTTGTATGCGGCTGATCATTGAGGCAGCTCGGTGCACAGGCTGTGCTGCACAGGTAGGTGGGTGACATATCCTCACAGACAAACATGACAAACCCAACTTGTGCCCCAAAGACATTGGTTTTCTTCACTGTATAGTTCTAGATAGTTCTAGTAATTATTAGTAATTTGCATGGCCGATTCTTTTCAGGGCAGGTGGGTAGATTTGGATAACGTTTGAATCATTATTGAGCCTCCGAGCAGGGAACAGAGGGGCCTCGCCACTGCTGGTTGGCTTGTAAAAAAAGGTCTCAAAACCTCGCTTGGTTAAACCGTTTTGCCAGATTTGGCAGTAGATTTCGCTTTCAGGTTGGCTCACATCTGCCCAGGTCATCGTTCTTCGACCCTAAGGTGATCCTTCTCGGAAGTCGGCTGCAAGGTCAGCCAAGGTCTTCCCCTTGCAACCAGATGGGAGCGTTCGCCAGACACCATTCGTGGCGTGGCCTCTGGCGCTTTCTCAGTGCCCGACCGGAACCGGTGAAGTCTTCGCCTCCGACCTCCAGCCGCGGTCGCTCCGGTCGCTCCGGTCGCTCCGAGGAGGTTGACCCGGGCAACGGACTGGCCCAACCTCCTGAAGATCCTCCAGGGCTATGTCGACCATCTGCGCTCCGGAGAGGTGCGAAACGCTCCCGCTTCAGCTGGGCAAGCCAGTGGTAAGAATGAGGTGATGCATCAGGGAGATGGATGTCAGAATCACTAGACTGACTAGCCCCCCCAAAAACCTCCAAACCGTTTCCACAGGGTGTCGAACAGCTTTGGTTGGTGGATCAGCCCCAGCTTTGGGCCATTTCTTCATGCAATTTTGATCCGGCAGTGTCGGCCGATCAGCCACTTGAAGCCGGCAGGAAGGGCAGCTCTCCATGGGGCCCCTGTTCCTGAAGCTGCCTGGGAATCGAAGCTCGGTGGCGGGCAGGGGTCGCCCATGTCTTGGAAGATGGTGCTTCGAGCACCCAGGTGGTGCATGCAGTGAAGCATAGGCATAGGCCGTGCCTTCTGCAGCGCCGTCTGCCCCGTCCCCCCTTCAAAGCCGTTCATACTGCCGTTCATGAATGATGAGGAATTGGTGTAAGGTCACAGATGGACATGCAAATATGCCGAGACATTTTGGGCGTTTCTCTGGACAATTCTTGGCTGTCTGCCGGCAGGTGAAAGTGGTTGGTAGGCTTCCTCCTGCTAAGGTGGGTTCCTGCTGAAGCCCACCCTAAGAGCAAGGTTGCGGATGGTGCAGGTTGTGATGTGACCAGCCTGCTTGTCACCATGCCAAAAAGGCATTCTCGCTAGGAGGGAAATATTTGGCACCACTGCAGCACTCTATGCTTTCACAACCCGAATGTTTGGCATCTCGAATGTTTGGCATGACCATCGCTGGGCTCCGGTGATCAACTGGAAAGGTAAGGCGGCAAGGTGCTACTTGCAATGACTACATGTTGCCAGCATGGCGGGCAAAGTACCGCGCCACTGGCACAAAGGAGACCACTTCTTCTTTCGACAGCAGGTCGGAGCTTGATCGAGCAGTTCCAGTTACAGCTGGTTCAGAGTAGATGGCGCAATCCCCAAAAGGTGGTTTAGATGTACCCCCATCTAAAAGACGTGTAGGGGTTGTGCCATCTACTCTGAAACCACTGTAAGTGGTTGTTAGATGTTGGAACCGTGGTGGCTGGTCCCATCTGATCTTGTGCAGCATCCCCTCTCGAAGCTCTGGGGGTGGTGCCCCGACACAGTCGTCCTCAGGAAGCTACGTGAGGGCCAACCATGCGGTGCTCAGTTCACCTGATACCCCGCGATTGCACCAGTTCCCGCCAGAGCGCCCGGTGCGACTGTGGCTGCACTTGAGCAACCTGGATCAACAGCACGTGACACGGGCGCATGAGCCCTCACTCCAAGAAATCTTGGAGCAATAGCTGGCTGCAGGGGCTCTTGCCATCTACCAGCAATAGCCATTGCTGGCGTTCCTACCGAACACTAGTCACTAAAGGTTTCAATCTGTTTTCGAGCATATGGCAAATCGCATCATGACCGCCCATGGTCGGGCCGGTGGCCGAACGGAGCAGCATCAAAGAGGCGACAGCACTGACCACTGACATATAAAATCCAGAGGCCACCCGTACAACAGCTCATGAATCACTATAATATACTAGAATGCCTTTCTTTTCTTCCAGCACCACCCAGTTTGGGTTGTTAGCATTGGATTTGCAATACATCTTCAGGGGGTCTACAAACCTTATGTTGATCGTCGTTTTATGATGATGATGATGATGATGATGATGATGATGATGATGATGATGATGATGATGATGATGATGATGATGATGATGATGATGCAATGGTTTAGATTATTTACACATCCATCCCCATGGTTAGATTTGCTATGCATGTCAACTCATAGATCATAGTACATCTAGAAGGGGAGGCATTTCGGCCCCTGCAGAACAGCCGGTCCACACCAGATCCAGAGTCGGCCACTGCAATCGACGAGCACCAATTGGTGCGGCACGTGCGGGGTGCGCGAGAGTTCTGATGAGCTCATCTTGTTTTCATATTCAAATAGTACATGCGGCACTGCCAAGTGATGTATGTGCAACAAATGGTAAGCAAAACGTTGCCATTTTTCTCCCTCACTCCAATCTCACTCCAATCTCGGCCGCGGGCGGTGGCTGGTGGTTTGGACCTGAAGAGGGATGAACCACAGGCTTTTCCTCTTGTCTCCGCCGCCTCGAGGCGCTTCAGCGTCCCCGGTTGGCAGATTGGCCGAAAAGGAGCGTGCATGGGCTCGAGGGTGACGCAACAATTGCTTCAGAAGCCAGTCAGGGCATCAGCCTTTTGTATCTCGCGTGCCCTCAACGACTTGGTCACAATACTTGGTCACACGTTGGTCACACGTGATCACCGTGCCCTCAACGACTTAAAGGGGTAGAATCGCACCTGGAGTCTCTCTCAGCGGATTGGGAGGCTTCCGGCAGCGCGGGATGAACATCGTGCGGGCCGAAGGAATCTTCGGCCTGTGGCGGGGCAATCTGGCGGTGATTCTTCAGGCGCACAGGGCACGCCTCGCGCCCTTGTTCTACTCGTCCCGCGGAACGAGGACAGGGAAGCCTGGTGTAAGATGATACTGGCAGAAAGGGCAATAGGCTATATTAGGATCTCAGGAACACATTTCTTGCCTCCCTTTAGTGCTCTTGTGATCTCTAGTGTTATTCGCAAAGACCATTCCACATGTGAGAGCATGCTGGCACACGAGGATAAGTGTTTTCAGCATGTGTAAGAAGCTTGGAATCTTTGGATCTTGGGTTGGGTTTGTGACTAGCATTTTATTGAGAAGGTGTTTGTCCACATTGCCTGTCCACCGCATGAGTGGGAAACCCAAGGTAGAACCCTGGCACCACCAGCACCTGTGGACGGTTTAAATCCAATTTGCTCCCTGTAGGACTTACTGATCTACTATTTAGATATTCAATGACATTCATTAATGATATATATATATATATACACGTATGCATAGATGTGCAGAGTATTCATGGTGGTCTGCAAAAGATGGTTTCACGGAAACCCCAATGCGCTCCAGTCACATGGTTTCTATTTGTGCACCTGAATGCCATACCATTTCAACTTCTCTTGAAGGAATGGGACAGCGAGGGACTCGGCTGCCCCCGCTGTCCCAGTGATCCGAGGACTCTTTCTCTAAAGTGTTATATAGCCACGACTCTCCAACAGGCCATTTGGGATGCTCATGGAAGTGCTTTTTTGGGAACTCCTTGCGCGCTGTGGCACGAGGAGTTTTGAGAACCACTTCCTGTAGATGTTTGAAGGCAGTCTGCCCGGTCTGCGTGCCCCACCGAGCCGGCCACATGGGCAAAGTCCACTCAGGAAGCTCCTAGGGTGTGTCATACCCTTCAGTTGGACCATCCAAAGAGGACCATTCAACTCAAACCTCCGTGAGCCAGGAGGGTCACTCACTGGGCATCAGGCGTGGAAAACGCGTTGTCCTGGCCACCCCACCATGAAATTCGAGGTCATGATAGATTGAAGCCCGCCTCTTTTTTACTCGAAACATTTGGGCAAGACAACCGGGGAAAAGGGGGGCGGTGTCGGTGTCGTCCTGAATACGCCATCTCTTGGTTTCGTCGATGTCGGCGACCGAAGGTGATGCCATATGCTGGCTTGCAATTCATGACTTTCGACCAGCCACTTGGCACCAGCCACTGGCGATTCCGCTTGGACACTGCATGCCTTTGGAAGTGCCACTGCACACCACTAGTCCAACTTGTGGTGGGGATGTGGGTGTGCACTTGTGAGCTTGTGCAGTCAGATGTAGTGAATAGTTAAAGATAGAAGGAAGTTGTTTCAGCGATTTCAGCGGTTCAGGTGCAGGATTGTTTGGTATTTTGATGTATTTTTTGCTTGCATTATTGGACAGAGAGGTGGGAGCCCCAGCCATCCCAGCCATCCCAGCCCACTGAGCATTCAATAAGTCAATTGTCCTTCCGCCTGGCCCTCTAGTTTGGTTGAGGAACGACAGGATTAGGGCTGCCCTTTGGTGGTACCAAGTAGCATTGAGCAGCCGTCAGACGCCGAATGACCAAGCGGCTAAACCAACCAACCTGTAGCCGTCGGTTCAGCCTGACCTTCAACATGGCCGGCTTTGGAAGTCGCCGGCTTCGCGTGTCTACCTCCGCCTGAGGTATCAGCAGCTTTTAGAACCTGCTTGCTCTTCCCCTTGCCTCGTGCGCTTTGTCTCCGGGGCCGCCGCGGGGGCCACGGCCACGTTGTTCACCTACCCCCTGGAGCGGCCGCGCGCGGGGTGGAGGGGGGGTCGTTGGGAGGACCACGGACCGATGGACTGCCACGATTGGAGCATACTAGAGGTGAGTTGTGAGTACCTGGAGGTACCTGATACTGCCACGTTCCATACTCTATGAGGTATAAAGGGTGGGTTGCGTGCATCTGTTTGCACACTTGTTGGGCTCTAGGCCCTAGAACGGCGCAAGCGCTCAGCTGTTCTAGGCCGCTTTTCGGGCTTTCGTGACCGATCCTTCACTCGTGGGAGTGCTGGGATCCTTTCTGAGTCCAGACGTACTCAATGCATACTCCGCATGTATATATATATATATATAGTATTACAGTTATTATATAGTTACATATATACTACTGACCAGTGACTTAGGACTTGTCGGAGGTATGCCAAAAATTCAATGTCCTATCTCATGAGTAAAAGTACTTTGAGACACGCTTTTCGTCCACAACTCCTATCTCATAAAGCCTAGCGATGCAAAACAGGAACGCTCTTGAGTTTTTTTCAACAAAAATGGTGTGCCCAGGGCATGTTTGGCCGGACGCCAACACATGAGATAAGACTTTGGAGATGTGCATGCAGTCTGAGTTGGGACTTGTTGGCAATCTGCTGTATCACAGACTTCTAAAGAGTGTGTGCAAGAGGAGTTACTGCAACACAGCTGGTGGGGCTCAGGGGACATGAGGACCAAGGATGTCCTCCAAGGATGTCCTCATGCGGTCAAGATGGGAAGGCATGAGACATAACAAAAAGAACAACAAGGAACACTAATACTGAATTCCTCACTCATGTTAATGTCAAATGTCAAGGGAAATTTTGCAAGATGGTCACAACAATTTGGGCCACACCGCATTGAACACTTTTCATTTCAGGGCAGATGCGTGTTTCAGTTCAGAACAGCTGAACTGATAAGCTCATGGCCCTGGTGGAAGACCGTGAAGTACCATATGAAAGTGTGAGTTCCCTGGCAGGTCAATGTATTTGTTTGAACATTTTGGCAGTTTGGTGACCGTGTGCAAAGCAGGACTTGATAGTGAATTTCCATACAGTTTTATAGAGTTTTGCCACCTTTCTAGATACATGAGGCCACATCAACTTCGACGGGGTCAAGAACCTGGCCTTCTACGAAGCGCTGGACAAGGGGGTTCGCCAGTGCGAGTGGCAACTGGCCAGTATCATTGGCTTGACTTCAGACCAACAAGATCCTAAGAAGATTCAATCGAATGCAAGAAACTTGATTTCAGTTCAATGATTGAATGAACGGCGCTTAATTTTGCTATTGTTTTTCTACAAAGGATGATTCCCAGGTAGTTGAAATGAGTCTTTTTCATTTCCCAGGAAAGCAGAAGAGTACGTGCATGGAGGCTTGGCAGGATGCCCATCGCCTGGTTTGGCCAGGCTTCCAGGTGCCAAAGCTACTTGAGCCACTGAGCAAGAGGAATGTTGCTAGAGAATCAGGCTTCTTTCCGGAGCAAACAGTTCCTACGAGCCTGATGTTTGCTATCTTTGTTTTCCAGATCACCAACCCGAAACGGAACACGACTTTCAGATCACTAAGTGCTTCAGCGTTCATAGACTTTGTTGCAGCTTGCTGTTCGACTGGTGAACTCGTTTTGAAAGTGAGCACTGCTGGTGGAAATGGCCAGCCTTGGGAGTTGCCCGTCCCAAGAAACGGCCAGCTGCCACTGAATTGCTTCTTGACCGATGAACTGCAACAGAAGTTCGAAGAGGAGTGGCAGTGGATGATGCAGGACCATGTATAGGGACAAATTAGTGGTTTGTAAAGGAACTCGTGTCTTGCACCCCCACACTGTAGAAGTTACTGTGAGAGTCTCTTGTGATTGACAAGTCAGATCTATAATCAGGATTCTTATTTTGGAAGTTAGCCAGGAGTACAGGTGGGAATGTATGAGGTGACGGAATTTCCTTGTGATCAGGTTTTGACTTTTGCATATCTGCAGGACGTACAGTATCATTTCATGAGATCTCCGAGCTCTTCTCCACACATTGGGCATTTGATCGCTTTTGCTTTGAACCCGCATCTTGACTGATTTGTAGGAACTCAGCGGCGATTGCATGTTAAACTGAGACATTGACAGGAGATTCACAATGAATTTGGATTCAAGACAGTATGACTGACAGACGCATTTGAATATTCAGCTTAATCATTAGGTCCTTCGTCGACAGCCGGGGTGGCCGCAGAGAGGCTGCATATCGGCAACCTCTTCAAAGGCTGGTATTGTCCTTGGTAGGACAGATCTCAAAGTTTGTGGAAGCTAAGCTTGGTCTTATTGATCTGGTTTGGAATGGAATGAATGCGACATCAATCACAAATCTTGCCATGTGCTTGAAACTTTCTGGAATTCCTAGCAGTCTAGTAGTACCAGACTTACACGTTACACTGGCTGAGGACCAGAACGCAGGGTTTCTCGCTCATGGCAAGCGTGTGGAGAAGAAGACGAAGAGGTCCACACACTTGTCACCACTGGACGCCTTCAAAGTTGCATTAGAAATTCTGAGGGGCAAGGCGGGCAAGTGGTTTGCAGCATGCGTGGCCATGAACCTTTCCAGGATTATAACCTAACCTAAAGTTAAAGAGAGTCAGAGTCAGAGATGCTGTGAGCTCATACCAGACCTGACCATGTGCCAAGTCCATGTCAGATTGTCATGTGTGGCAGGCGACGTTCTTGTCAGAAGCGGTTAAGAATGTCCTACCTCGCAGACCCAACCCAGACAAGGTTGGCATTGAGTGTGCGTGGCGCTATGGGGAGACTTGGGCTGTCAATCAACTTACTACTGAGTCAAAGGCAAGTTTGTTGCTCTAATCAACTACTATACATATGGATGTTATGTTGTGTGTGAGTTTTCTTTCCCCTTGATCTTTCCACTTTACCTGAGGACACCTTGCTGAAGGTCGCGAAGGAGAAATTTGGCCAGGAATCCCACGTTCACGTGAGCGGCTCAAGAAGATTGAATGAAAGCAGCAAACCAGTCAGTGGAGACAGTATTCCTCACATTGAAACATTTCAACACATCATTGTCAGCTAAGACCATCATCTGAATCTGTTGCAATACAATGGTCAGTTGATAGAACTTCTGGCTGCAGGCAATGTTCGATGGAAGCTCATTGGCGAAGACACCGGCAGAACTTTTCCACTTTCATTGCCAAGAGCTTGGGATCAATTATATAAAGTCAATGTCAAACGTTTCTTTGGCACTTTCAGAACGTCAGAGCGTGAAACATGTTGATCAGAATGTCTGTCACGGCCTTGTGTCCTAGGTCCAAGAGTGAACCAGGGCATCCACCCTCCACCCATTGTGCTCCACTCAGTCAGTCAGTAAGGGCACTCATTGTCACTGATTCGATTTACGCCGCTCAGTTGTGACACTGCCCTGACTAACTGTCACCTTGGCTCTAGCACAGCTGGCTTATTCCTGTGTTGGGCAGATTCAACACAGGTTTTTTAGGCTAGCTAGGATTCCCGGATGATGGAGGTTGATTGGGACGATGCCCTTCTTGCACCATGCTTTGCCGTTGGTTCCGATGGTTCAACACTGTCTTCAACTTCAACCGATCCTCCTTCATCAGTCCCAAGCATTGGGATTGAGGACTGGCAGTTGTGTGACCCATTAATTGTTTGGGATACTGGATGTCACTGCCAATGAGTTTCTAGTATTCAGAGGGATTGGTGTGTATGTGTCCTGATTCCTATCTAACAGGCCAAACATGAGCAAACCAATGGACAAGTTAGTTAAACAAACGTTTGTCCTTTTTACTCGCAAATCACCCTGTGCAGGAGGGAAGGATAAGTAGGCTGTGCAGGGCTTCAGCCAGCCTGTCACACTCAGTGAAGCACGTGATCAAAGCCGTTGGCGACGTAGCATTGAAGGACTGGTAGGCCAATAGACTGCAAACTAGGTTCAATGTTTCAGTTTCAATAGCATAGCCCATTATTCTTCCCCGCATTTATGATTCGATTAGTGGTTCAAATTTCTGAACCGCAGGAATCTTTCATGGTCCAGGCACGCACTGCTTTCAGCATGTGCACTGGTGCTGGTACAGCTGAGATGGCCAGAAGCCTGATCCAAAAGTATTTCAATGAGCAAGGATATGATATGAACATCAAGACAGTCGCCATGTGGGCACCTTGCAAAGTTTGCAATAATTGTTTTTCATTCATTGTTCCTACATGCACTGCTCCAAACAAAAACCTACCTCTGAAATTGGCTTCATTGCCTTCTTCCCTGAGCCTCAGCTCAGGAGTGGAACGAGCGCTGTCACAGCATCATTGCGAGCAACCTGAGCTGGTGTGAGCAAGTCACAGGGCACAGGGAAGCGCCGCATTTGTTCAGTGACATTGAATCCTTGAACCCACAGAGTTGCTACAGGGGTGACTTCAAATCACTGAGCTACTCAGAGAAGAGGGACCGGATTTTGGGTAGTGAGATGCATTGCCTTCAAAAGTGTGAGCGTTGCTGTGATGACCTTTGCCCCGTTCCAGCGGCCGACTTTGGAGTGAGTGGCCTTCCTTGCCAAGACATGTCTCGTGCTGGGGCTCGGGCAATGAGGGAGGGCAGAACCAACACTGTATACTTGACCCACGCCAAGTACAACCGCATAAACCGCACACCAGTGATGGTTATAGAGTGTACACCAGACGCTTTTAATGATGTTTGGTAACTGCTTTGACTGATATTTTTCTTTACTGTGCCATGTTCAAGCGGTGAACATATAATCTAATCTAATCTCTCACACTCAGTCCCTGCATACCGAACCGACTGATTCAATTCAGGACTTGGACATGGGGATGGTGGAGGATTGCCACGGCCCTGAGTATGATTTTTACCAGACTATGATGCAGCCACAAGATTGTGGCCACGCAGGTGTTTCTAGGCAAAGGACCTATGTCATTGGAGTTCACAACCAGCGTTCTGTGGTTCTTCATGACCCCTGGTGCCTTCAAGATGTCCTGAAAACAAAATTGTGTGATCGTGTGACATGGCCGAGTGACTACCTAGTCGCAACACCGACCGAGATTCAGCTGGAAGCTGAAGCAAAGGCCCGTGCTAGGAAGGTTGTCTACCAGCCGCACAGCACTGACCTTACCTACCTTTTGAGCACCAGGGAATTGATGGCGTTGGACCAGTACGAGCAGGAATACTTCAATAGGATTGGTGTGCCTGCGACACTGGATGAGGACCTCATCGTATTTCTTGGAGACAACCCGGGCTATTCGTTGACCTGGTCACTCAATGGAAAGATCCCGTGCTACAGGGTCAACGCAAAGAGTGGACTTCACTGGAGCCCCAGGTTTCAACGTTTTTTTGACTTCAAAGGAAAAACTTGCCACCCTTGGTTGGCCAGTTACTCCAGAGATCTGCACGAGCATGAGGGCGCCAATCATCCCAACGCTGGATGTCAAGCGTGCCAGTGACCTGGCTGGCAATGGGATGCGTCTCAGCAACGTGGGGACTGCGCAGATCCTGGCCCTCACATGCTTTGGCCTAGCTTCATCAACTGCAGGGAGCTGCTCCATGGATTTGGACTTCCAATGAGTGAGTGAGTGCATGTTTAGACCAAGCACTTGACTTTTCAGGGAACCGTTTCACTGCACCAAACTCCTGGTTTTGAGAATGAACCCAAACCGACATAGGACTATTTATATATATTTATATATTCAAACATATCTTTGGTCATGATGCTATTGAATCTGCAGTCAATCAGTGAACGCTTTTAAATTATTGCCAGGAGTGCCTAATTGAAAGAACAGCCTAGAGTCACTAGACTCGATCACGTCTTCAAAAAAATGATCCTGCTGCTACTTTTCAGCACTGCTGGTCTAGACACACACCACTTTGTCTCCAAAGATTCCATTGAAACATGTGGCCTGAGAACTGTTCTGGAGTGTGATTTTGTAGTATTTTGTGGAACATCCGGCAAATGACTGACGATTTCAATCGGGTCAAGTCAGTACAGCTAACGGACCGCCCGGTAAGCTCCTGCCTGCCTGGTCCGATCACCATTGACCATGGACTTGCTCCAGCTGGCAGAGTGGAATGAGAATGACGCTGAAGAACCTTCGGTGTCATCCAGTGAATCATCGAGTGGTGGGAAGAAGTCTAAGAGCCGTGCTTCTAAGAAAGTGAAAAAGGACAAGAAGACCAAGTCGAAGGGTTCCAAGTCAAAACACGAAAGGAGGGACCGTGTATCTACTGCCACTGTTATGTCATCATCTTACACTACCTGGAAGAAGACACCAGTCCCACCCTTAGTTGTTTGAATCACCCTGTCAAGTCATGCTGTAACATCAGTCGACTGAACTAAGACTTGTTATTGCTTACTATGTCAGTAGCTGCAAGCATCCCTGAATTGTATCAACATTAGTGCGTTTATAATTGCAAGCTTAATCTATACCCTCTGAGTGGCTCACTAATACTGAGACCTCCTTGCTTCGCCGCTTCATCGCTGGCGTTGGCAACAAGAAGGTCAACATGTCCTACCTGAACACCCTTGATGGCGCTTGTGTCCGCAAGCTTTTCTTTGGGTGCTTTGAGAAGATGCCACATCATCCAACGGATGAGCAACTAAGAGGAGGTAAGCAAAGATTTCCATTTCACACCCTGTTTTGAATTTTAATTTTGAGCAGCAGCAACATTAGATGTTGAATTGAAGGTACAACAACCTAACTAGGAATAGTTTTGTTTCACTTTGGAGGTTAGCCATTGTCAATTGTGCAACTAAGTCGTACGGTCAAGACGCAGCAGAACCTCTTGAATCAAGAGCATGAGCGCATTGGAAGCCCTCTCGACCACAAGTCAGTCACAACGCTCTTGCGTGATGTTGATTTGCTGCTGTCAAAGGATCTTACATGGGTACTCAGAGATCACAATGGTCCATCTGGAGAGAAACAGTTCATCAGCAACATGAAGGTCTCAGCCTGGTTGCCTGCCACATTGAAGATGAAGAACACAGTGCTGTTTGATGAAAAGGGAATTCCCTTTGTGAATGATCATGACGGCAAGCAGCACTATTGCTTGGATTTGCTCCAGAAGTGGTTCAGGCCAACCAGCAACCAGGCTGTGGACTTGTCCAAGGCCCCCCTTCCTGGCCAGGCACCGAACCAGGCAGCGAAGCAACCAGCACTACCAGGTCCGGCAGCGGCTTCTCCACCCTTGGCCGGTATGGAAGCGTCTCCAGGTAACTCTGTGAGGTTCAGTACCTTTTGAACTTTGGGTTACATTACAGGTCACGAGAATCATTGGAGTACTATAATAATACAAATGTAATGATTGCAAATAAATGACACGTTCAGTCTGTGAGACTTGGCTGCAGCTTGAGGTTCCATATTGGCAACCCCAGCAGGAGAGTCTGCAATTCCAGTCTGCGCGTGCAATGAGCCACGGGCAACCTGCAAAGTGTGCCGCCGTGGTTGGATGGAGCAGTTCCAGAGGAAAGAGATGCCACTGGTCAAAGGACTCCCTGGAACCAAAAATATGGTCGAGCTACTATATCATCCATGGTCCATAGTGGTGGATAATTAATGGCACCGTGATGTTTATAAAATTTAGCGTGTTAGATTCGTCCCTGTCAAATGTTCCCTTGAATCCAGGATCCATGTCCAACACTTCAACGCGACCATCATCAGAGCCTTCTTCGGCCGTGCCACTGCCACCTGCGCCGCCGGGGCCAGGGGACGATCATCAGACCAAGAAGGCCCGCAAGAGTGAAGTTGCTTTGCCGAGCAGCAGCTCTGAAGATGAGGAGGGGGACTGGGTAGTTTGCTTATTTCTTTTCTAAATTAATGTATGAATTTGGTCTTATTTCTTTTCTAAATGTATGAATTTGGTCTATGTAAGTCGTGTCAGTATTTATGTATTACAATAACTGTCAAAGGAACTAATTGATTTCCTGAGAGAAGGAGGAGGACACCATCAAGGAATTCAAGATTGAGAATGGTCCTACTGGCCAAGCTGTGGTGTGGACTCATCCTCAAGGCATTTTGAGAGAAGCTCTTCCTGCTGGCATTCAGTACAAGCTCCACCGTTGTGAGAAGGACAGCCTTGAGTCTTTTGTAAATTGGAGTGGGACTATTGGGTGATGTATTCATAGTTTTACTCTTTAGACATTGTGACACAAAAATTATACACCGTTCCATTTTTAAAAATGAATGGTTCAAGCCTACTACTGCAGGAGGGCAAGCATTTTGGAGAGGTCTTTGCAGCGCCAGGCCCAAAGTCACCAGCTGGCACTTCGAGCGTTTGGATGTCCAAGTTGTTCAAGAGATTGCTGAAGCCACAGAAATCAAACCCAGAGACACCTCCTGAACCTCATGGTGCTGAGAAGACAGCTGAACAGATGGCCGAGCAAGCCCGGTTGAAGGTGGCAGCAGAGTTTGATGCAAAAAGGAAGCTCATGCAGGAAAAGCTCCGGCAAGAGATGGAGGATCGCAAGAAGGCGGTGTTGGAGGAGGCACGCAAGAAGAAGGAAGATGCAGCAGCTCGCCAGAAGGCAGAGGAAGACCGCAAGAAGACAGAGGATGAGGCTGCAGCTGAACAGCGGGCAGAGGAACTCCGCAAGAAGGCAGAGGATGAGGCTGTGGCTGCACGCAAGAAAGAGGAGCAAGCAGCAAAGCAGGCTCAACTGGAAGAAGAACTCCGCCAGCAGGAATCAGAAAGGCTCGAGAAGGAGTATGAAGCAGAGCGAGCGGCCCTATTGGCTGACCTTCAAGTTGATGAGATGGAGGTGGATGAGGAGTCTGTGGAAGTTGCTGCTGAGACCCAGGTTGAGGGTCCTGCTGAGCCTGCTGATGTGGCTGATTCTGAGGTCACCGTGGGTCAGGGTGGCGACTTTACTGAGGCCACGATGCCTGAGTAGAGGCCTTTTGCAAGGTCCTCCCAAAGGGGTGCCATAGGAGCCATTTTTGCTGGTATTTACAGCGTTTTGGGGGGGGGGTTACTGCAAACCAATTGTCTGTATATAGTCTTTTATAGTCTTTTATAAGACTATATAGTCTTATATATTCTTTTAAAAGGCTACAACAGATTATATGATCTTATATGTTCTTTCTTGTCTTCTTTTATGTTGATTTATTTTTGGCTCAATCATCCCATTTGGGGGTTGTTGGCATGACCACTTAAAAGAATCAGTGTCTTCAGTGGTTCCCTATTTCAGGAGTCCATTAATTTATATTGGGTCTCAATTCTAATTCCAGTGCATTTCTACTCTTCAAGAGTTTTCCATGGAAATCACATTGATTCAGAGCTTTTGCTTCATTATTGAGTCAGACAACCAACCAAAACTAAAACACATGCTTTGTAAACTAAACACCCATTGATGTGGGAGGGCCTTTCAGCACTGGCACTGAGACTACGTCAGTCTCGGATTGTCATTGTATCATACTTGCTGACTACGTCAGTCACAGGTGTGCAGCATTGCCGAAAAGAAACTGAAATCCTCTATATCGTCTATAGACAGTGGGTGAACTCTACTTCAATGTTCTATTCAGTCAGGGAGGGTAGGCTCATGTCACTGTAATGTTTTTCTCGTCTCGATCGGTGGTGTTTGATCCAACGTTTCATCAAGTTGGTTCCCTATAGCTAGTGGCTCATGTCAGACACTAAGAGTAAGACACCGGACCTGACAATGCACAGCACTTGAGTGATGTCAGCCCTCACTTATACTTTGTGATGTGCGTTTTCGTGTTTTCTGCCCTGAGCGGTTGGATCGGCCTGAGGTGCTTCCATCCTACGTCGCCCACACGGAAGAGCTTCTCCAGCAGACACTGGGCCTCACTTTGTCGGTCTTAGCACTTGAAACGATAGTCGTGATTCGAGCTCGACACGAGTAGGAACTGAACAGAAAGCACATGTTCAATGTTAGGAGCAGTAGTTAGTTTGTCATGTCAGACTGTCATGTCATGTCAGCCAGTGTCTCAATCTTAGATTGAGTCACTGGCTGACACAGTCTTTGAATCGGGCTCAGGGACCTCACTCGAGAAGACCCTCTGCCTGAATCCTCGATTCCGCAAACCAAGAGAGCTATCCACGCCATCACTGCAACTTGGCAACAGTGACACTGGTCAGAGTGGAGGGGTCGCTGGCTTTCATCTAGCATTGTTAGTTTATATAGACCTGTTTGTCACGTCCTGTTTTATTTACTGACCAACTGTGTGGTTAGACAAATTGAGAGACAGATGCAATATAATACAATAGACTCATACGATATATCAATATCATAGATGCGTTCAGTGAATCAAGTGGTTCACCTTATTTAGTTATTTGCCCCCGGCTCACTGACTCACTCACTGACTGACAGACCCTTGACTGACTCTAAGGTTGCTAAGGACTACTGAGTTACTGCCTACCTGTGACATCATGGCATTGTATAAACTTTAGAAGTCAGTGAGATACCAAGGACTATGAAACTGTGTCCTAGTGACATACTACCTCACACACGCACAAACCCAGGGAAATTCAAGCTGAGATGCGATCAAATTCAGAGGCGATAATGCCTCAGACGCTGAAAGCAAATGAGGCAATCATGCGGGGATTGCAAACGTCATTGATGACCATCTTTGGATGGGGCCTTGAAAAGTTCATTCCGGAGGAGCATTTGAAGCCTGGAGAGCCTCTGCGTTTGACCCCGTCATCAGTCAGAGATCGTCCTCATCTCACTATTGTATCTCAATTTCTATAACTGGATCATTTGTTGTGGTGAACTCTGCACACGACAATATCACTCCAGATCCAGTCACATCTCCCAATGAGTTGTTTAGCCTTTTGATGGTTGGGTCGCATTCCCATTTAGTTGGCCTAAGGCAGACTATGATCAATAGAAGTGAGAAAGGGTGTTGTTACAAAGGAAAACCTAGCTCAGAGGCTAAGACTCGACTACTACGCCCAATCAAAGTTAGGGCCTTTATATTGTCGGTTCAAGATCATGGTCCATGTCAAAAAGAGCTCAGGCAGCTGACGAGGAAAGTGTCGGTTTCAAAGCTGGCTACAACCTGGCCTTCAATGCAGGCCTCAGGGTGTACATGGAACCGGAGTACTGTCATCCAGCGTGGAACAATTTGAAGAACTCTATCAAGGTAGCTGGCTTCCATCCAACACTGTTGAAAGCAACATTGATGTCCCATGTGAATCACAGTCCATATGGATCTGGAAAGAATCAACAGACAAAAGAGGAGGTCTGCTGCCACTTAGTGGAATCTATGAAAGTTGAGGACTTCCAACGTTTGTGCGAAGACTTGGAGTTTGACCGGGGTCCATCTGGTGTGCCGGTGCCCACTCGGCCTGAAGAGCTGCTGTCAGAACCAACCATTGCCAAGAGAGGAATCTACGTTCCTTGTTATTTGCACTCAAAAATCTTTGTTCCAATCTGTCAAACACAGTGTTTGCTCAGGTCTTTCTACTCATTCAATGATATATCTAAATATAAGCTGAAAATTCTGGGTTCTATATCATGCTTTTCTTTGCAAACCTGCTCTGGCTCTAGACTCTAGAACCTTTTTCATTAATCTAGTGCTATCTTAGATCTTCTTTGGCTTAGGGTAGAAACTTTTGACCTTCCAATGCAGCCCTTATTCTGTGACGAGTCTCAAGCGTGCGCCAAGGCAAAATACAAGAGCTGGTTCCAGATTCTCCAAGTGATGAGGGCCATCGATGCAGATTGGAGCATTTCTTCCTTGATCTTGGACGAAGCTCAGGAGAGAACGTGCCGGGATCAGGAAGCTGGGTTGGAGGGATGATCGTCGGGTCGTAGAAAAACCAGAAGATAAACACAACGATGTTGATGTGGGTCCTGGGTCACTCATGTTTATGGGTCAGAATGCACTTACTTACTTTGTGGTGTAGTCCCCAGGAAATTGAAACATCTACCAATGTCATGTCATGTGGCTTGGATGCTGAGCCATTTGGGCACAAAAAGTGACTAGGTTCTGGTCAAGAGCTCTTGCCTCTCCTTGTCAGACTGTCAGTCATGGACTCTAACCGCCTTGACTTCGTGATTCACCCAGTTCACCCGGTGACGGCTCTGAGAGCGGAATGGCGATCCAAGATGATCGGGTTGATCAAGAAGAAGTACACTAAAAGGGGGCAAGAGATCACGAAGCGCTACCAGAACATGCGCCATGGACTACACCACAAGTGCATTCCTCCCAAAAGAAAGCCATTGTTTCCGCAATTTGCTTCACTAGTGGAAGAACAGTCAGTGTCCATGCTTGGCTTCGAGCTTGACTGTGGAGAACATGACGAGCTCTCTTGGTTGGACGCCGATGAAAAGAAAGAAATCCAAGAGTTCTGGCGCCTTGGATAAGCCGTGGCAATCTTGCCATCAACCTGTTACCCACCTTACCACCATAAACTTTATAGTATACAGTAATGATATGATATGTGTAGTATGTATAATATTATATAGTATAAAACATATATATATATAGTTTTGGTTTTGGTCGCACTTTGTCTTCCAATTTCATTCGTCGTCATATCATCGCAATCCAACCAAGGCAACGTGAACGTGAGTGGGACAACGAACGTCAGAAGCGTCTGCAGCTCAAGAACATCACCAAACCATGGCACGAGAAGATTGATCCGGCTATGCTTCTGGAAATGGAGAAAGAAGTTCAGGCCTACATGATGGAGCTTGACAACCCTGAGACATCATCTGGGTCGGCGGATTCCTCGAAGCACTGGTCATCTGACCTGCCTTAGCAGCAGCCTGATCATCTGATCAGAGTGATCTGACCGTTGAGCCCATCTCGGAATTGAATTGGCCACATGACGACTTTAAGAGTCATGAGTTCTTTGTGGCCGGAGCTTTTTTGGCTTGTGGCTGGACTTGGCCGTCCGTTGTAACGCCATAGACAGACACATAGACTGTGTTTTGGTTTTGTCCCACTGATCTGAAGGAGGATCATCGGAATTGTTGTCGTGGTGCTAGTTTCAAAGACAGAGCACTGCCTTAACGTCACCACTGTGTCAGTCCCAAGGAAAAGTTGAGGCAAGGGCCAGGGCGGCTTGGGGTGGATAAGGACCAGTGATATGAAACCCAACAGTATCCACTAGTAAAGAGGTATTCCATTCTGAGGTTAGTATTCTGAAGTCTTCGATCCCCTAATTAATTCATGGGATTACGACAATGTTACAACTTTCTATAGCTTAGTACAATTACTGCAAAACTAACATTGTTACCATTCAATCCATGTTCAACCACCCCACTGGACCACTGATCCCCTGGGTGATTCACCAACACCAGGACTGGACAGGCAGGTGACACTAATTCCATACACCGTGAGCCAATTGCCTAACCAACCCGGTGAGACAAACGCTTCTTCCGCTGCCAAACCCCTCTGCTGTCCAGGAGTCAGCTGACCTGGCGCCAGTGGCAGAACTTGCAGAAGCCGATGGCGAGGCCGAGGGTGGTCGGGTCGCTCCCGAAGCTGCAGAGCCTCAAACCCGGGCTGAGCTTCAGGAACTGCAGGCACGCTTAAAGTCCAACTTGCGTGTAGCGGCCCTGTTCTACCACCAACGATGGGTCCAAATAGAGATGAGAATTATTTATCTGGGTGCAGACCCCTTGTTCAGAGAGTATCAGAACGCCTTGAAGGAGCAGAAACTTGGGCAAGCTGCTAACCAACATAACAGCATTTGATTTGTGGGTTATTTTTCCCATCCTGTCGAGTCATAATAATGATCTGACCTGTCAGCCTGAACCTTTTAATTTATAGTCATTCTCAATGAATTCACCGCCGGTGGAAACTACTGCTGCTAGCCTGTCAGCCTGAACCTTTTTAGTCATCCTCAATGAACTCACTGGTGGAAACTACTAGCCATGACCTAGCCTGTAGTTACTATGCTACTATAATCTGGCTTGAAGCTCTGACCGTTTCAACATTCGAGTTGATCAAAGGTTGATTGCATTCGATGGCAAGCTGACCGCTCTTCTGGCGCTTTTTACAAGACGATCCAGGAGACACTGAGCTTGCTTCATGACAGCGCGACCGTGGAATTCCTCGGCGTGACACTTGCTGTTCCTACAGAAGGGTGCGATGAGGCATGGGTTCACGAGGAAAGGAAGATCCTACGCAAGTTCCTGACGTTCCTGGTCACGCTCTGTGCTTTCCGAGCATGGTCCCAGATGCAGTTCGTGATGATGATGCCCCAGCTGCTGGCATGCGTGCATCACCGCACCCACATTGCCCGCGATGCTGGTCTTGGACGCGCGCGTGATCTGGTGAAGGCTGTGCTGGCTGCAGAGCATGCTGCATACACAGTGCCCCTGAAAAACAAGAAGTTGCTGTCTGCACTTCAAGGATTGCTCAAAGACTTGTCATGGAACGCTTTGCAGCTGGCCAGGGAAGGCATGGCAATATGTCAGCAGTGCGATTACAACAGGACAGACCCTGAGCTGCGCCTGTTCAGCTGGCTTGTATTTGGCAGGCTTGCCAATACAAAGTATTTGCTGGAAGATGTTTTCAACCACGTCGCAGATATTTCCAGACGTCATGCCAAAAACCATACAATGCAGAGGCACCTCGTCTCAAATTTCAACTGTGGTTGGGCCCCCAAACACCACCACTCTTCGGGTTTTGTTCGCATGTGGTGATTGACTTTCAACTGATGTCTAGTACTGTCTTTGTGACTGCTGTCTGTGCACTGGCTGCTTGTTGACATTTTCATTTGCCCTGAGGTGGACCAAGTTTCTCTATGTTCTGAGCACCCCGGTGGTGGCCACGCTTGGATGGCCGCAGTTCAGGCTGAATTGTGGATCAATGATCCACCATGCCTTGAAAAAGCTCAAGGCAGCAGCAGGCGTTGTTTACAAGAAGACCTTCACGACTGACAAATCGTTTCCTGCGCAGATAAGGTCAAAGCTCACACCGAAGAGCTTGACATCTACTTACAAGGCTGCTGGTGTACAATCGAACCAACGTGCATCAGCAGCGGCGGCATGGCTTTTGGAGTTCTCTGGATCTTGGGACCTCCTGCCAATGGTGTGGGCAGGACTATATTATGAGTCTGTTTAAACTTACTGTATCTACTGCATGAGGCGACACTCAAATAACCCAGAAGGATCCACTCATGAGCTTCATTCACCCCAAACAGGCTATAGCAGACTCAGGTGTTTGTAGGTTCTCTATGATTCTTTAAGGCTAAGTAAGTCACATTGCAAACCTGCCCTTCATTCCAGGAGTTTTCCTCACCCTTGGCTGCGTCTTCTTTCACCTCAAGGAAAAGAAATACTATTTCTCTCTTGGCTTCAAAGCCTATGCTGCGTTGGCGGTACCTATGAAGCATGTGAAGGTTGGTGACGAGGCACCATTCACTAGTCAGTAAAGAGTGAAAGTAAAGCAGGGTCTTGGCTGCTTCTCCTTTAGGTTCACCTGCTCTGTTTTGTTGTTTTAATAAAAGGAGCTCTTTGATTCAGCTCGCTCATTCGTGGGTCTGCTTAGTGCAGGAATACTGCTTCTTTGACTTTGCTGATTGGACACCTGGGGCGCTTCCACACTGGATCTTCAACCATGATGTGAGTGAAGCGTGTCCTTGGCGGCATTGTGACTTCAACTTGGTGCATCAGGTTGCAGGGTCAGATGAGCTTCGGGAACACTGCTGTGTTTTCAAGCTTGCACAGGGCTATGATGACATCGTCGCAGCAGCTGTTTACAGGGGAGCTTTTCTGAAGCGGACCGAGCTGGAGTTGCTGTGCAAAGCCAAGAAGGTTCCATGGCCAAAGACTGGCTCAGGGAAAAAACGGCGGCGTTGTGAAGCTAGACCTGGCTTGGGCTGTTGTGGAGTTCTTGCACGGCCAAGAGACAAAGGCCGAGAAACAACGGATGGTTGATGGGATCATGAACTCTGCTGGCTCAGTGGTCCCGTGTCCTGACGAGCTGCTTGATGCCATTGATCAGTTAGACCCAGTGAGTCGCGAGGACTTCAAAGACGTGAAAGAAATCTGCAGAGAGCAGAAAGAGCGACAGAAACGTGTCGTGACACCGACTTTGGAGAATCCTCAGGAAGAGGTGCCAGCAGCTTCGGTGGATCCAGCCGTTCCAGCTGAAGCTGAGAGAAAGACAGAAATTCAACCAAGAGAGATTCATACAAAGAGCTCGCCAAAGCTCTACACTCCGGATGTACTACAGTCTTTGCTTCCTGGGAAGGGCACGCTTTCAGGAGTGACGATTAAACGACTACCGGGCGCTCGCAAGACCTATCAAGGCTTCTACCCACCAGGCAAGGTTCAAGTAAGAACATGTTTCCCCTGGTACTGGTTAACCACGGTGTTCTTTTCTGAAAGGATTCGATTTCAAACTTTGGGGCTTACATTACTCAAATGGTATTAACATGACATGTCATGTTATCCAGGAATGCGGAAATCACTTCAAACATAGATCTTGTGGACTCCCTGTATTGTTTGCATCCCAACTGAATGATTGATTGCATCCCAGCTGCACACTTGCATCATCTTGCAGCCACTCAGGTAAAGCAGGTGATCGAGCATCCTTGAGCAGCACCTGGGATGGTCCCCGGCGAATGCTCTCAGAGAAGGAAGCCCTTCGTGAGGTCTTGCGGTTTATCTGGGAAGCTCACTCAAAGCGAAATCCAAAGCATCCAGAACAAATTCAGTGACTTGGAAATTCATTTCAATTCCTTTTCAGGGATCCCCTCACTTGAAACTTCAAATAGCCGAGTAACTATTGATTCTTGCTGTTGCTGCTTTTTTAGTCTGTCGAACTTACTACTAAGACTTGTTTAGGACTCAGAACCTCAGAATATTCTATCTTGAGATGGTGCCCCTAAAATCATGACATCGGCAATCGAGGCCAACCAATTTGCAGATTGACAGGATCCTGCAATCGTTCACCCCCGAAACAGGGTTGCGTGAAGCTCAGCCGAGTAGCAAGGCAGAGCCATCTTCACCCAGCAGCAAGCGCCGCAGGACGAAGTAGTTGGTAAAAAAAAGGAAGTGTACTATGTTACTAGGGGCTCCTGGCCTTACTACTAGCAGCAAGGACGCTACTAGGGGCTCCTGGGCCACTGTTCAACTAAGTCTTACTACTAGCAGAAAGGACTCTACTAGGGGCTCCTGGGCCACTGTTCAACTAACTGAGAACCTAGCAACATCTACCATAAGAACATCTAACTAGCTCTCTTGAGACACGTCGTCTCTGTGGAAGCTTAGCTGGTTGGTGGAGTCACTGACTGGCAAGGACTTTCATGCAAAAGGCATGGACCGATTTCTCTTAAAGAGAAAAGGCACCAGCTGGCGGCAGTGCATGATTCCATGATGTAACAGTTTCTTCATGGTTTTCTCTCAAAACCACCATTCGTAAAATATAATCTTTTATATTCTTTTATAACCTTTTAAAAGAACATATTTGCTTATATGTTCTTTTATGTTCTTTTATAGTCTTTTATAACCTTTTATATTGCCAACAGGGTTGCAGTAATGCAGATTGCCCTCCCTCCTAAGAAGCCTATGACTGTATGTTTACTCCTATCTCATCATGGAACACCTGCTGTTCTAAAATGGCGGGGTTTGATTTGGCCTCATGAGTTAGGCCTTGTGCTGCACAACTCCTAACTCACTAGTAGCGCAAAGTCCTAACTCACCAGTAGGTAGTATAGTTACTATTAATTCTATACTATTCTCGCCGTGAGGGTTTGAACGTCGCGAAGCTACACGGGCAGTAGTTCTCCACAGGACCTGCTGAGAACTCAGATGGCCATCAGCATCTCTGTCCAAGTTGAGGATTGAGGATATGGATACACCGGGGTGTGGAAGCGGTGAATTCTTCCTGGATGAGGAGCGTCAGCGTGTGGAGGTTGAAGGGGGTCTTGATTCCCCAACTGTGCTTCGTTTGGGAACTTCAGCTCGGAACTACTTCCCGGTTCCTACTTCATCCTAATTCTGGATTCGGGCTGTTGAAAGGGTCTCCCCGTGTGCCTCGAAAACATCATGGTCTGATGGATTCAACTTCCCATGACTTCCGAATATGGTGTTGAAAACTCAAAAACATCCATAAGCACTGAATGGAGCAATGCCAGTCACCAGCCCATATACCTATATTCTAACACCCTTCTAGTCTAGCAACTCTTGGCTCAGTCAGTCCTTCCCAGAATTGGAGCGATTTCGAGGCGCACTTCTTTGACCCCATCGGACGTGTTTGTGCACCCGACCAAGTGTCCGGCAGCCCCTGCTCACCCAATGTCAATGGCCTTGTTTTTTGATTTTTTAACTGCATGCTCATCCAAGTGGTCAGCTTGAAAATATCATGGTGGGGCAGACCCTCGAAAGTGAAGTCACATGGTTTTTATTCTGATTGTCCCTTTTGGATCCTTTGGGGATCCTTTCAAAACCCCGAACTCCAACTCCCGGCTCCTTGGGGGGGGCGCCTCCGCCCCGTTCTCCGGGGACGGGGGTCCCGACCGGGGGAGGCATGACGTCGCTCTGGGACCGGATGCCGCACAGCTCGTACACCGCGGCGGCGGAAGAAATCCTGCGGAGCGAAGGCGGGGAGATGCGGAGGGACCCGGGGACGGCGAGCGACGGAACTGCGCGGAAGACCCAAGAGGTGCAAAAAACGTGGAGAGGAGCAGATGGCCAGTTTGTTTTTTTTGGGGGGGAAATGTACCAGCTGCTTCCAAGGGGTCACCAATGGATACCTCCACACTACTTACAGGTCTCCATTGGGCACCCCTTGGAAGCGCTAGGTATGAAGTGAGTTGTTGTTTGGGAAGGATTTGGGGAGAGTCTAGTCTGGTGTCTTTCGAGGACTCTTGGTTGGTTTGGCTGCGGGTGGTAGGGGTTGAAGCAGGAGTTGCTCCTCCCCTTTGGGTTTGTGGACGGTCTGCCTCTGAAAGAATTGAACTGCTATGTTGAGCCCCTGTCAATCAATGATATTGGATCTTAAGAAACTTGTGTGCAGGAAATCCCTAGCAAATGGACAGGGCACAGTTCCAAAAGCAGTGTCCTCTATAGATTTCTCTAGATTCTTGTGTGTAACAATCTTGATAAAAAGGTTAAACCAAGCTTGCTGCGTGTTCCACCACAGATTCATCTCTGGAAGGTCCGTACCTTCAGGTGCAGGTGATGCGGTTTCAACATAAGAATCATCGTCACTCTCCTCACTAGCTGCAAGCATTCCCGGTGTGTGTCCTTCTGAAAGCCCTTTTCAGCCGATCAGCTTTGCCTCCCGCCGTCTCGTCCTGCTTCGTTGCCATGGCTCGCTTCGTCGCGTTCTTTTGCCTGCCGCCGGGGCGCTCGGGACTTCGCGTCTGGGTGGACAGCTCTGCCACCGACCCGGTCGATAAAGCATGATCCATCGGGCTATGGTCTGACATGAGCTTTAACACCTCGGACCCTCCAAGATTGGGCGTTTCAATCAAGTTCGGTGCCCAGAAGCAGTGGGGTTCCAAGCACCACCCGTTGAAGGGTCCAAGCACCACCAAAGATCGTGAGGTGAAGGAATGCACTTTGCTGGGCTGTTGGACCAGACAGCGTGATAGTACTACAAATGAGGATCTCGGAAAAAGGCCCGTGTGGCACAGGCTTTGCTGTACACAACCAGTCCGGCCTTTTTGCGCGAACCGGTCATGGGTATATTGTCCATGAACGTCAAAATTTGGAGCATCAAGAGATCTAGGAGTTCCAATGTGGTTCCAGCATTTTTTGAACCTTCCCGGTCTTTCTGTAGAATCGCAGTCGGTTGATCTCTACAATATGCAGGTGTACCATTAATTTGACCTCCAACCCTTACAGGATCTCGTTCTCCCGAAATTCCAAGCGGGGTCATCTACCATTATCTCTTGCGATGTGAAATCGAAGATGTTCCCTTCTGGTCCCATGCGTGACACGACCATGGCTGCAGCTGTTGGATCGGAGTGTTTGGAGTGACCCCCTCCACGCCCCGAACGAAGGATCCAGCGTGGTGAGATGTGCACGGAAGCGGGCACGAAACAAGGGGAAACCACCTGAGAAGGACCCCTGAAGGAACCCAACTAGCAACAAGGACGCTACGGACGGGGCTAGCACCGGGCGACTAGTCCCAAGTCGTTGGCCACGAGAGCCTTCCATTTCCTTCACTTGAAATCGAAACAGAGATCACATGAGATCCCTGCAGGCTCCTGGTGGCCAGCAGGGGCCTCCGCGGTGACGACGTCTACGTGGATTCCGTGAAGTGCACCGGGGAGGGTGAACTGCCCAACAAGCCAGCGCCGCGGCAGGTCAGACTCTGGGGCGCTGGGCAGGTCAGAAGTGCCTTTTTGAGGTCCTCTAACTCTTGATTCATTCGATTAAGCCCTCCAAACATGGATAGCAAAACAATGTAAACACCCCAAAAGGCCGTGGGTGTTGTTTCTCAAGAGTCGACAGTCTACATGATATTAAATGTATACGTTATATATTTGATGTTCGCAGATGTTCAACACATTTTTGACATTTTGGAGGACCTTCGACATCAGAAAAGGTCATTTGCCTTGAGGATGGCTTGGGCTTGGTCGATAAGATGGTGGCACTCGGAAAAGGACAGCCTTTCGTGCCTCCTACCCCTGAGCAGCGGTTCATCTATGGAGGACACCTTTCGGGCCAACGGCTTTTAACAAGCAGGCTCCAAATGTGAATGGGTCTTGCAAGGCAATTGCCAGGCCTTTCAGGGGGAAACTCGCTGATGAGAAAACGGGCTTGGACAGTGACTCCTAAGCCTCAGGATTTCTTTCGGCCGATCACTTCAAAGGCGAACAGGCGGAAGTCATGTGAGTTGAACAAAAATGACATGTCTCTTCTCACCGAGTGGTGAAACCGAGACCCTGAGGTGAAACCGAGACCCTGAGACCCTGAGGTGAAACCGAGACCCTGAGGTGAAACTGAGACCCTG
>CAXAMN010012780.1:771284-788703 GCA_963970005.1 Durusdinium trenchii
CCTGAGGTGAAACCGAGACCCTGAGGTGAAACCGAGACCCTGAGGTGTGCTTCAGTGGCAGTGTTTTGGTGGAAACCTTCAATATCCATGTGACCAGTTATGATGGCCGGGGGGCCCCGGTTAGTGGGCGACCCGTGCGGGGCGCCCGAACGGGTGTCGGGGAAGGGCCGATGCCGATGCCATGAGAGGGATCACGTCCAGCCAAACGGTTGAACAGGTCGTTGGTTGGATGGGAGTATTTTTTTGGGGGGGGGCCCAAGCCGGAGCAGGTTTCTCCGGCACCTTTGGCCCGGAAAAGCTGGTCGAATTGGGACTACCCCGAATTCGGGGCACCGAGACAAACCGCCCTGAGCCCAGCGAGCAAGCTGGCCCGGGCAGCGGTTTCCTTGTAGCTCTATGGCCTTCGGGCGAATGTCAGTGACACACCAGCGATCTAACGCGCACAAAAAAAAGGAAGCAGTTTTGGGTGAGCATTATTCATCATAGAATTCATAAAATCAATAGAACAACTCCGGAAGCTGTTCCTTTTTCTCTTCCCCAGCGACCACCCTCCAACTAACCACATCCGCTACATCAGTGACCACCACCATCCGCCCACGCTCCGTACCACGTGCTTCTCTGAAGCGCACCGCTTCGCAGGCCAGATTGGCACGGTGAACCTCCAGGCGCGGTCGTCGCCGGAGAGTAGAGGAAGGTACGGACGTCGAGTTACGAACGCAGTACTTTCGAGGGTTGTTTTGAGTAGGTTTGCTCACCGGCATGTTTCCCAAGAGCGGCAGATGACATCAAGTGAATGACTCGGTACGAAGATGGTGGTTTCGTGTTGTTTTGTAAATCCTTGTTCCAACTCGTAGGTGATAACAGAGGGTGGCGTTGTTGAGTGAATTTGGAACTGATCACAGGCTACTCCAAGTTGAGCACCCTTACTCAGGTAGAGGTAGGCTACCTGGCACTCTGAAGGCCAGGACTCCCCCCTCCAACAAGAATGGAGGTGGACAATCCACTGTTTGTGGAGGAGCATAGAGGAACATCATCTTTCCAGGGGTCATTTTCCTTCATTTTCCACTTCCACGCATGGACGACGGGAGTGTCATTACTGGTTTCCCATCTCGCAGGGATGACATGACAGGCTGCCGGATTAACAGCAGCACAGTGTGATGGTGCAGAGTTCGAGAATCAGGCGCGGCCAGGATGCTATCGACATGCAGAGTTCGACCCGAGTGGGCCCACGTCAGGGTTATTCAGGGTTGGATGGAAGAAAAGAAGAAGAGCCTCTACACATCATCAGCGCATGTTCATCATCGCGAGCCTCTCCACTCTTGCGCGTGCATCATCGCTAAACAATAGCGCATGTGGTGCCAAGACACATGCCAGAGCAACCCAAAACCTCACCTGAACAAACTCGGAAGTCCCCGCAGTGTTCGGCGCCCCGAGCTCGCGGGCGCGACGTCGTTGCCGCCGCTTCGGCGCTGCGCCTCGGGTGAAGCCTTCAGGGCAATGTCATCACCATCGAGAATGACCATGGCTGCCGCGGTTCCCAGGATGGCCGAGTCGTTGGACCGAGTGCTCACCGAAAGAGCAAGAGGGAACGGTTCTAACCCACGAAGCCGAAGGCAAACACGTACTCAAAAACAAACAAGCCAGACCCCAGAGTTCAACGACAACTCTTCGCTGCGCATTCGGGACAAAAATGGGTTCATCCAAATAAGGAAGGCCAACCGAAGGTGGTCCGGCCAACATGGCGTTGCTGACAGGCACAGGACTGATAGTCATTTTACAGGACTTATGTTTTTACATGACTCGTTTCTCCGGAAGGCATGAATGAAGGGGATGCGAAGGGGATGTGGAGGGTTCAAGTCCCTTCGGAGGATGTTGCTATCTATAGTCTGTAGATTCATGTCATGGGGCAGCTTCGTGCTACCGTGCAGATCACGCCATGAACATGGGTTTGTGTGCAGAGGCGGGTGAGAAGCCTAGAGCCCTGCTACCTGCACGATATGCAAGGAAGGTTTTCTTTTGCCAGCTGCTAAGCTCAACTTTTCTCATTTTCCCTTCGACTTAGAGTGACGCCAAAATTGATAGAACCGTTTTCATCCCTGCATGCACGTGCATTGGACACCCTCAAGCCATATCTAGTCAGGAAGCTCTGTATGGAGTACTGTTAGGAACCTCTGTCTGGCGTGGCCTCAGCAAGGTGGCCTCAGCAAGTATGACTACTCTGTGAGGTATTGTCCGGATCAGGTGCGCTGCAGGGCCGCGCCGGTCGACGGTTTTGGATCCATTTCACACCGTGGACGGTACCCCTCAGTTGGTACCCCTCAGATGGCTGTGGACCTTGGAACCTGGGAGAGGTGACCGGAGGGACAGATCTTCCGAGATGGATCAGGGGTGTGCCATGGCAGGTGTCCATGGCCGGAGGGTTCCGTGCCCCACCCAAAGAAAAGCCTGATCGGCTGGCTTGTAGAGAAGAGCACCCTGTAGAGACATCCAGGGTTATCTCAGATTCAACCTGACAGTGTTACTTAGGTATCTTATTGCTCAAAAATTGCCCTTTGGTCAAGCCAGAGGGCCTAGGTAGGTGCATCTATATAATGAAAACGGGTTTTCGCATCCTTTGAATCTGCGGGAGCCAGACCTGCCCGTCGGATGGGTCGCGTTCACCGGACGCCCACGGGTTGGGCCATGCGAGCTCGAGCGATCTGACAGTGGTTTGTGGAAGGACTCGCTGATCGTGAACTTGGTGAAGCCCTTCAATGTGAGGGTGGTTCTGAACAGTGCTACCTGCCCTGATGCCGGTGAGGTGTAAGCCTAATTGACGTACTCCGCGAGGCCGGCGGAGACCGGTTCCAGCCTTAATTCACAGGCAAAGAGGCCATTCAACTTGGACGTTGGCGTTTGGCAGCAAATGCTAGCAAGTGTCATGAGCTCAATGCAGAGTTGATTGCTAACACCTCCCATCCGGAGATGCAAGACCTGGTAGGGCGGCTTGATGATTCATCAGTCTACGTTAGATGGGTGCTGAGTTTTCATCTCCCCCCACCTACTGTATCCACCTCACGCTAAGATGGAGACGTCCCTGGAAATCTGGAGCATCTCAACATGTTAGGTGTGGAGGGGCTGGTTGGAAATTCACTGGGCGATTTCCACTAGACCTGGTAGTCACCTTTCTTCGAGGCCACCCGCGCTTGCGCTAGAGAACCACTGATGGGTGCAATCGACTGTCCAGTGGTTGAAGATCGTTGAAGTGTTTGCGCAACCCCACTGACGCTCAGCATATCCCTTCAGCGAGCAATTTGGAAGGCACCGTTGTGTCTGAGGGTGCCTCATGGTCCCTGGGCTCTCTTTGCAGCTTGGCTTGTTTGAGCCACGACAAGTGCACGCTATACAGATGGAAAAGGCCATTCGCGACCGGCAATCAATGCGCTGTGGCTCGCCCCGTTAGCATGCTCCAAAATGCGCTTGGCTGCTGATCGCAAATTGATCCCAGTTGTGAAGTTGTGGGGGTGCGATTTGCTTACCCCACGCCAAGTGACACTCCAATGCTGTTTGAGTAGGGTATATCGCTTGAACTCATTTGGGTCCTTCTGTTAACACCATGTTTACCATTCACGCATGCGCGATTGCTGGGTTCTGCGGGGGACCCCCCCAAGCGACCTTACTAGTCTTAAGTATTTTCCCTTGGTGGCGGAATGCCTGGGGATCAGTGGTCCGTGGATCTCTCTTTCGCTACCTCGCCGAGAACGTGATTGCGTCCTTGAGAAAGTTTGAATGACGGCTCTTGATTAATAAACCCTCCCCAATTGAAAAACCATGTAAGAGCCTCTGAAATAAGGCGGGGATGGGCACAAAATCGGAATCAAGAGTCTACATAGTCCAGACGCATGCAACTGTAATTCTGGGATGTGTGGGCACATTTGGAGGTATCAGAGGGATCTGGTACATGTACAAATCCGTGGCAAACCGCCCCTAGGCCGAATGGTCGCCAGTCCCCATTCAAACATCAGCCTGTTCAGGGCCGCCAGGGCCCAAAAGTAGGTAGTGGTCTAAGAGGTGGCAGGAGCGTACCGTTCTCCTGTTGCAGTGACTTTCATCTTCTCAAGTTGCAGCCAGCTTTGGTTCTCGAAACCGTTCTCGGCCCGCTCTCGCGTGATTCCGTCGCTTTCGTGACCATGGCTCGTGTGCTTGGTTTCCTCATGCTTCCGTGCCCCGGCGCCGACGTGAAGAACATGGCATGGCACACGCAGGTTGAACTGACTCACACTGCCAGACTCCGTTCGAACCAGGTTCTTGACCACCTGGGAACTTGGAGGCCAGTTCTTCGGGATAGGATTATGTGGTTTGGAAGGACCAAGGCCGTCTCCAACCGGCTTCTAGACCGTGAGGCTTCTAGCACGGCACCGGCTCAGGTTCGCCTTGGCCAAGCCGAGCCTTCGGGCTCCGGACGTCTATGTGGACACGGTGCAATGCACGGGCTCAGGCTCCTTGCCCACGGAACCCGCCGCTTGGCCCAGCGTGGGGTGAAGGGATGCTGCGAGCAGCGAGCAGATTGAGCAATTGTCCAAGTTACACTCTGACTCACTACCCCACTGAAAACTAACATAGACCCTGAAAACCACTGGTTTGTAGAGGAAAACAGTCTTTGAGGGTACTATTCTCAGGGTCCATGTTAGTTTTCCAAAGTGTACATGGAAGTGGATGGCATGGCCGGAAGACTTACGTTCCTTCACGTCACAGGGCGTGAGTTCTCCACGTAACCATGTGAAGTGACACCGAACAACGGCGTGTAGGTGCCGAAGCACGGCTGAGACCTGGTCAACCTGGTCACCCCTCTTTGGTGGGACACCTGGTCGAACACCGCACACGCCATAGGGCTAGAAGCCTCACAGGAGAAGGATTGCTTTGAAGGAGAATTACTGTATGTGTTGTCATCGACCTGTGTCATGTCCGCCGAGAATTCGGAGAATTACATCCATGACAAAGAGATGAAGTGACCAATGGAGACCTTAACACCCTCCAGCATCATCATCATCATCATCATCATCATCATCATCATCATCATCATCACCATATATCATCATCATCACCATATATCACCATCATCATCATCATCATCATCATCATCATCATCATCAGTCTTTCTCACGTCTTTTGTTTCTGACGCAGGTATGCTTTGGCGGCAGCGTTTTGGTGGAGAACTTCAACATCCATGTGACCAGCTATGATGGTGCCTGGGACGACACGACGTCCGGACGCGGCAGTCCGGACCGACTCCCGGAGGAGTCCTGGGACGCGGCAGTCGGTGGACTGGTCCACCACTCCCCACGTCTGGGTCGCGAACGACGACCAGGTTCTGCTTGGAAAAGCTCCTGGTTCCCCACGGCCCACGGCCATTTGTGCCTACCCAAGGGTTCGAACTTTGTGACCAGCACCCGACTTCACAGATCACAACAATGCTTCGACCTCCAACTGCAGGGCCCCGCCAAGCCCCCCTCCAAAGTACGGAGACCTGTCAGAAGTCGGGTCCAGGTGTTGTATCACGGCTTCCACGGAAGCCTTGTTTGATGTTGGATGTTAGGCTACCAGACGTGCATCGATATGCATCGATGCCGTAGTCGCCCGTCGATGGTGTTGGGTGACTTCACTGAGCATAAAAAGAGACGTCTTATCACTAACAGCGGACGATGATGATGATGATGATGATTATTATTATTATTGTTATTATTATTATCCCCTACCCATCAAGAAGCTATTTTTAAATAGCACTCTTCTAGAACAACCATTCTTATCAAGCTTGCGTCAGGCACCCTCCATTCACGGTCATTCACGGTCAATCACGCTCAACCACGATGGTGCACATTTTCTCACACATCTATCGCCGTGGGTTCTTCATCAACCTTGCTTGCACTGGCTGAACTGTTCCACATCTTTTAGTGCAAACCATTTTTAACAAATACTGGAATAGAACAACCTTGTGCTAAAGCAAATGAGTAGCCTCTTGACTCGGTGCTTCATCGAGCGCAAGCGAAGGCAGGACATACGCAATGTCCAATGAGCTCTGTTCTTGGCTGTTGCCATTCGCGATATGCCTTAGGCTAGGCATTGCAGCCCCAAGATCCCTACCTCGTACCCCCAAAAGTGCAATACATCAACCAAAAAGGACGCAAATTAAATATGGGTCACCCTTCAACCACCTCATGGCATCTTCGTCGCAGAAGCAGTGCCAATACCGGCAGTTTCGTCCTTGACTTGCGAGACGAAGCAAATCGATCTGAACTTTATAGCCTTCATCAGGCCTAGTAGGTGGGTTTGCTAGGCGTTCTAGACCTTGAGTGAAAAGTTAAAACAGTGTACCAGGTCAGAGCAATGCCAAGGCTCTGAAACGCCTTGCATCATGAGAAAGCTCAGCAAGGATCTAGGCTCAATCACGCAACTGCCAATTTGCAAACATAGCTACCATGCGCATAAGGGCATGCAAATAGAAACAAAAAAACTTATGCACATGTAGAACAAGGCACGTGTATTTTTGGTTTCATCAGGAATTGTTGTTTGCTTTGCCTGCACCCAGGGGACACTGATAGCTTATAATCGATCAACTCTATTATTAAGTTGTTTAAACTAAACAACAACGGCTTCTTGATTGTCTAGGGCAGCGTTGTTTGGCTTCCACGCCTGATTGAGAGACGCCCCAGCGCTGTATATGTCGAGATGACTAGGAGGCCAGTGCGGCAAATGTCATTCCCCACTTCCTGGGTCCTAAGCAGGTTGCTGTTTACGATGCAATGTGTAAAATGTGTCAATGCCCATGCATGCATTTGTGGCCCCTAAACTTTCAGGTGGAAAAAACAAACTGCTCATCCTGTGGGCTAGTTTCAGAAAACGTCCGTTGGTTTCATGCAACCAGAACCAGCGGTTCATTGCCGTCCTTGCTCATGCAGTGCACAGGATTAATGAAGAAGGGTGGCCATGGCGCCTCCTTTCTTACACAAAGTAGAACGACAATTGTACTACCTTTTGGACCAGTGTCATTGCCAGGGATGCCATGTGAAGTCTCTCATGGTCAGGGAACAGGCCTCCATCCACTGCCTCCTTCAGACAAGAGCTCAGCCATGCAACGATGATGCGCCCATTAAACGCTTTGGCGGTCATCAAGTATTCACCGTTCTTCTTCAATACCTAACTTTGCAGAGTCACCCAAAATTGAACAGTACCCCAGCAACCCCAAGGGCTTTGATTGACATAAATCATAAATCGTCCCCCAAAAAGTAAACTTGATGACTAATAATCAAGTCTCCAGCTTTGGTGTGAACGGTAGTTGTGAACTTGAGATCTTATTGGCAGTGCACCACCCCTTGAAGTGCTTGAAAGATTCTTCCAGCTGGTCTGCAAAGGTCACTCCACCAAAAAAATCCCAACTCTTCACAAAGAATGGACCTCAGGGTGAATAATCTACACAAGCTGCTTTACAGTCTTCTCATGCTCCCCATGTATACACGTAGACTGTACTAGACAGAAATGGTTGAGTACCCATGTTTGGTGAACCCGTTAACGTTCATGCTACCAGTAACCAAAAATGTATAGCACCAGTCTAGTTCAACCTAGACCTAGTTGAAGCCATGCATGGCGGCGCACTGCTTGCTGCTTCTGCTTTGCAGCCAGCTTCTCATCATCGTTGACCAATTGGGGGAGGTGCCATGGTTTAAAGCAAACACAGATCGATCCACAAAAAACTTCTGAATCTAGCAAAGGCTTCAGTGATCCTGCATTCATGGCATACAGCACTCCCAAATTCAGCGCATGCATGCTGCACCAAGATATCATGCGATGATTGAAGTGCTTCAAGCGGACCAATGGACCTGAAACGCACTAGCCAGACGTTGGGGTGGATGGGGGAATCTCCGGTCAGGCATGCCAAATAGACATCTCCTATAGGCCAAGAGGGTGGCACATCCAAAATAGAAAAAACATGTTGAAATGATCTCAGCTTGCAGATTCGCCTCTCAGGCAAGACATCCTTGATAAATTTTTCCACCGAGTACTCATTGGAAAGCCACGATGCATCTTCCCCAGTATAATAATACCTCCCACAGTACTCTCCAGATGACCGAGCCGGGCACCTGAAACACACTTCTGGTGTTTGCCATGATTTTTGGAACTGCCAAAGGTCCCTGTGATAGCGCCAGTCCCCCCCTAATCTCGCACAGACTGAACCTCTGATGTGGGCACGATTCACTTATGGGTCTCCCCGCTATGTGTTGCTGGTGCGGAAGCAGGTCTTGAGCACCAACTCCACGATCTGGGTTGACCCCTGAGTCGAGGGCGTTGAAGCTCCACACCAGGGTCCGCATGACCCAATTCAGAGTTCTCCCAGGCATAACTTTGTTGGCGTCTATCGAGAATACAAGGTACCGACTTGATCGTATGCTCCTTGGACGAAATAGGGGTAGGTCAATGAACACGCCCAGCCACTTTTCTTTCTTGTGCTGCGTGAACAACTGTGCTTCATCTCCGTACAACCCCAGTGGGACGCGATGAGTACAATCCACGCCCCTAAATTTCTCAAAAGTTGGATCTCCGGTGTCAAAAGCATGTGTCCAAAACTCCTGGACTTGCTCATCAGCAATCCTCAAACCAACAACATCCCAGAGGTAGCTAATGACCCGATGCGGGAAGATAATTGGAAGGTTCGCCAGTACAGCATTCTTGCTCTTGGGGTCCTTTGGGTTCTTGACAGGCACCACAATGGTCTCAATTTCCTTGGGTGCAAAAACACGGAAAGCTGGCAGGCACATGGGTACAGTAGTGTCCTCCTTAGCCCCCCCAGCCCATTACTCCATGGGGGCAGCAAAGTTGACGCTAAATAAAAACAGTTCTTTCTTCCACCAGGCCACAACTGGTATACGGCAAAAGCCAAAAAAGTCACGAGAGTCGTTCAAGCCAGACTTTCGTCCAAGGGCAAAAGACTGTGGATGAACTGAACCAGGACCAGATTCCTCAGGTGCTTGCACACAGGGCCCCAAGCCCAGCCTTTCAAGATCCAGCCAAGGCGCACGAAGGTGAGCACGGATTTGCCCCATGGCCTGTCCGGCCGAGGATGCCTGGGCAGAAACGGGCCAAGGGTAAAGGCAAAAGAGCGGCCCACACAAAGTAGTTTTGGACAACCTTGCAACCTAGGCGCCCCTCCAGCAACAAGGTCTATTTGTTGATGTAGAACATGGGGAACACCAGCACCTTCCGGGAGCATTCAGCATTCAGGTGTCCAACGATATATAATATATAATAAGTTTATGAGTTTTGCCCATGAGCAGTCATGAAGCTTTGAAGGATATCTCACAAAGCACGAGTGTCAATTTGCTCACACCGTTTGAGAAGTATTGCGCACGCTAGAGTGCCCAGTATAGTGCAATTGCACAAATCCCCAGCCATCAGGGCAAGGTTTCATCATCGATGGTCAAAAAAAGACACTTGCGCGTTGATCAACTTGAACTTGGGAGACCAAGTTAGTTGGAGCATGGCTAGTTATATTTGTTTGGTCACCTTGCCCTGAAAAGCCCCATCAAGTGCAGTTCAGGCTGTCGAACTAAGGCCACATAAACCCGGCCACACAGCCGATACTGCAACTACTTTAACCCTGAGAGAGTCAAAAACTTCTCAACCTTATCAGCCGCAAGTGTTGCAGCGGCTGCAGCTGACATGAGCTCATCCTCCTTTCCAACCTCCAAGGGTAAACAAATGCAGGCAAACTGCACAGGAGCTATATGGATCACGGACATGAGTGGGAATGAGGTTCGGTCTTAATGGTTTAACGTTTTGAAGGCCTGCCCTCAAATAAACACGTTTTGATTGCGACTCCCAAACAAGAGAAACGAAACATTTAGGCCTCAGCATGATCCAGTTGCGATTGAAGCTTGCTTCGATGTAAATCAAGGCTTTTCTCATGAGGTTTGAGGTCATCCAAGAGAGCCTTTTTCAGTGTAGCCGACCTCAAACATGTAATCCCCAAGTTGCAGACCGACAACACATTCACACATGGACTGATTGGATCAAAGCCAGGGTTGTGGCATACCATCAGCCTTGGCTTTACCAATGATTATCTTTTGGACCAGTCCGTTGAGCTTTGCTTGAGCCTTGACAGATAGATGGATGCATCTATGGCGGTGAAACAACGGTGTATGGCATAGTTTGCTGAGTTCAAACGCATAGTACGTACACACGTGCTATCCCTACTGCGCCTTCCGAACCTCCTTAACATGTTCCTTCAGAGCTTCTTTGGCTTTCTTTTCAGCTTCTTTTTTTCTGTTGCTCTGCTTCTTTCTTCTCACGTTTCTCCTTTTGCTTCGGTGTCTCTTTCTTTTCCTTCTCAGGTTTCTTCTCTTTCTTGCCCTTCCGGTTTTTCCCAGATTTCTTTCCAGTCTTCTTATCCTGCAACTCAATTACACGTGGACGCACGCACACAAACAAATATGCACCAACAAAACACATGCGCGCAAACAGCCATTATGCACATTCACAATGAGTGATCCTTCGCGGATTCCGATGAGGACTTGGATGCACTCGCACTTGACGTTGATGATGGTGATGATGAAGGGGTTGACCTTCTCTTCTTCTTACCTGTGGTCTTCTTTCCGGACTTTCTTGACCTCTTGGGACTGCGTGACCTGGACAGAGACCTTTTCCTACCCTGATCATCACTGCGGTCTGAAGCGGAGAACAGCTTCTCCAGAACGGTGTCCTCCTCCTCCTGTTCACCATCCACGTCCCACACCAAATATTGTTTGAGCTCCTCAATTCAAGGTGTCAAGCCCTTTATGAGCACATTGTTAGGAAGCTAGCATGTACTCCAATAAGCCAAGGTTCTTTGCAGTCTGGATGGCTTCTGATGTGACTGAGTCTCAGTTTGTCGTCGCTCTCCTTGGCATCAACTATTGACTGCGCAATTTCAGCTGAACCGTATTTGATGGCCAACTCGTGCTGCGTGAGCCACTTGCGGCATCCAAATTTCTTGCGCCTGCTACTGGTGGACATACGCAAAAAAAACTGGCTCTCACGCCAGTGCCCACTGCAGGACACCCACTGCTCATACAAAATGGTGAGGCGCTCCGAGCCTGAGCATGATACAAATGAAGCTGGGTGCGCGCACATGTTGTCACAGGCCTACACACCTGCACCAATACATCTAGTGCCCAAATTGCGCTTAGGGACTAAGGGCTAAGCACAATTTCAAAGGTCACCCTGCCCAAAATACAGGGCTCAAAAAAAAGTATTGCTCATGCACGCACACATATTGCATTGCATACATGCTCATGCTCCATCATGCTCCCATGTGCATGCATTCATCCAAGCAGCAGCGGTACGCCTTTCTACCGGCATCACGAATGACACCCGGTGTCTTCTTGCCTGAGATTCAGCCACGGGATATAGATTAAGGAGATGGTTTGGCAAAATAGCAATAAGTATTCTACAATGTGCCTTGCACCCTCGCGAGTCTATATATATTGTCCATGCACGAAGTTACTTTTGCCAGGTTGCTCTTGAGCGAACGGGAGAACCGCATGAAGCGGGCGTGTGCATCTTTTCGGCGGCGAACCTGATCACGCGCTTCCTCATCATCCTGATCAGTCTCCTCGTGGTCGCTATCCTCTACCACTGGTTCAGCTGATGCAGCTGATGGGCTCCTTGTCGGCTTTGCTTTGCTTTTGGTCTTGCTATCTGGCTTGATTGCTTTCGTGTCTGTAGCTGTTTTGCGCTTTGCATCCTTTGCCTTGTGTCCATGCTCATGTTCTGTTGTGTCTTTACGGGACAAGCACTCCTTCACTGCCACAGACAAATCATTACCCTTCTCCTCTGCCTTGGCACCTGCTTCCTGCTTTGGATCTTTTGGATGTGCTTTTGCTTTGGATGCAGTGCAGCGTTGCGAACCCTTGGCCTTGACAGGGGCCGCGGGAGTTGCTGCTGGTTCCTCAAGATGCTTCAAACGTTTGGGCTGGGCTGGTTTTGCAGATTTGCTCTCACCTTCTGCAAGCAATGGTGTGCTTTGCACTTCTCTTTTCAACTTTGGCCGTGTTTTGGGTTCTGTGCTTTTGTTGTCGGTAGTTCTGGCTTGTTGCTTGGCTGGCGGTGTTGTGTGCTGTTTGGATTTCATACTTTGCAATTGCAGTTCGCTCAGATCACCTGCTATTGTAGACATTGAAGTCAGTCCTGGAGAGCAGGCTGCAAATTAAACAGGCACACAACACACACATGAATACATGAATTTGCGCGTGCGTGCACATATGCACTGTTGAATTATATATGCTCATGATATGCATGCATGCACATGGCTTATGCACAGCAGGTTGAGGAATAGCTCCTCGTCGCAACCCACCTTTTGCAGCTTTTTCATCCATCCTGCCCAGAACCAAGAGGGGTTGAAGGCCAGAAAATATAGTATATTAATAGGGCCAACTAGTTTGTTCGATGTATGCTATATTTTCTGCCCTTCAACATCTCTTCAGCTTGGAACGATCTATTTCGCCCGGTGCACGAGTAATTAACAAACACGCAATACTGGCCTCTTGTTCGCATCCTCTATCTCATCTAATATACCACCATTCTCGTCCAAGCCGGCAGCATTGAGTTCAGCCACCCTTTTTGTGCGCTCTGCGGCTCTGGCCAGCGCAGCTTGCACAAGGTCTTCTGCACTCATAGCTAGATCGATCTACCACTCTAACTTGCAAAGCCACCTATGAGAAAACAAATATGACCGCAAAATCAGCTCAGAGTGATTTGAACTCCTTTTTTTTGTAAAGTTAACTCTAACAATATTCAAATGTTAAAAAATGGTGTTTTTTTTGGTCAAATGTCGTTCACGGATAAAAATGTCTCTTCACGTGCAAAAATGTACTTTCACGATTTACTCACGGTTTGTTCACGCTCAGTCACGCTCCATTTTTTTCAACACCCCCATCGATGTTCACGCCACATGGATCTAGTACTAGTAGCTTTAAACACCCAGCTCAAACCCTCATACGGTTGTTGCCATTACAGTAGAGTTCAAGAACCCAATTCATGATTCCATTCAGATCCAAGCCCTAAGCCTAGCAAGGCTTCAGTGGCACCACGGCAGTTAGGTTGAGTGTGCAACTCACACTTCAATCGTCTCATGAATTAAATGGCCTGTGAACCAAACACTTCTCAGTCCACCAGACCTACAGACAATAAGGGAGTAAAGCGCCCCTCATTGACTTCATGTCTCAGGAAGTCCCGGAGAGGCTTGAGGTTGCAATGCCGCCAAGCATATGGTGCCTCCAAAGGATGTACGATGTTATAAGTCTAGTAGATTTTGATACGATCTTATCAGGCACTGTGTTTCAGATCAAGCAAGTGTTAATCCCAGCTGAGGACCCTGTCCTTGAGAGCACCGCCATCCATCTCATCAACGTCGTCCGGCAAGCTGATGGTGGGCTGCGGGTTGGAATGGTTCTCCTGCGGGTTGGAAATTCAATAGAGCTACATGCATTATGTTATGTGTTTGCTAGGCTGCTCGTACTAACCTCCCAATCAGCTCCTCCAAGTAGTTCTTGTAAAGCTTAGCAACCGCCCTTCCATATCCAGTAGGGTATTTTGCGGAATCCCGCAAAGCTGGCCCCCCCAGTCCTCAATCCACATCTAGCAAACACTGATTCCAACCCACAGCCCCCCAACAAAACATGTTTCTGATCATAACCAATCCTTTGATATTTACCAACAAGCTTAGTCACACTTGGTGACGACCACTTTTAGTGATCGACTTGATAACCATTTTGCGCTTCTTGGCATTCTTTTGGGCACGTTTCTTGACCTTGTCCGTCAGCTTGAGGACCAGCTTGTTGGCAAAGGGCCTGAACGATGGTGCGCTTGGCCGAGAAGCTGGCGGAAGCTTGGCCAGCTGAGACCCCTGCCCAAAACCAAATAGTTTTGTCGGCTTCAAGAAGCTGTGACCATAACTTCCCATCCAACTGGGCCAGAAAGCGTGGCACTAATGCATGTTGAAAAGCTCCGAAGTTCTCAACATATGTTTGTGAGCTGAGTCATGCACAAATTCACGTTTGCCCATGTAGCATACTTCTCCACAATGCGTTGGAGGTATGCAATGTATGGGTAGTGGGGCATGAAACTGGAACGAGGCTGTTCAATTAGGAAGAAAGAGCCACGGACAATGCCCACCAACAGAAGGAGGACCATCCGAGATGCAATCCTTGGGCAGCAAAGACCATGAATCTAACATAATTTATAATATCTGTGGAGTTTTGATTCATTTTGGGCCATTGCATGATTCAATCCAAAGCTAAGCATCTGGTTTGCAACCTTGATATACTCATACTTGGAGCTGTTGCCAAAAGGATGGTCCTTGTTCCTCCCATGTGTTTTTGCATTAATCCACACGAAAGATCCGCACGGTGGGCCGCAGTGGATCAAGGATTTGGCCCCAAGCTGCAACGTGAGCTTCAGCGCCTCCAGGAAACCTAGCCTGAGTCCAGTGCGTGGACTGCGTTGGGTGGTTGTTTTGATCTTAGTTGGGGCCCAGGCGTAGTTGTGATGTCATGGCATTGACCACCAATGGTGATGTCATAGCTAAACCTCAACCAAACTACAATCCCATGAATGATAGTCTGTAACATCAACCAGGAAGAGAGTTAGGCCCTGACCCCTGAAGGCCATAATGGCCTAGGCAGGTTCAAAGGGTTACTGCTACTCCTACGAGTATAGCCCCAAAGCAATCTAGCAAATTCATGAGCATGGCTGGGGAAAGAGCGGAACCCACGAGATACAGAAGCATGGCCGCAGAACAGGTCAAGAAAGGCTGCGTCCTGCCAAGGAACCAACATGCAAATGCATGAGTTCATTATAAATTAATGCATGAGTTCATTATCTGTTTTGCTCCTTCACCTGGTCAACGGCATCAGCATTTTGCACCACCCAGTCTGCGCAATGCAGCCTCATCAGTATCTTGCTGGGATGCAATTGCGCTTTCCCAAAAAGTCTAAATGATTCTAAATGTTGAATTGAAGTTACTTGCAAATATTACGAACTATGGCCATGCCATACACCGCTCACACACCGATCCGAGGAACAAAAGCAGTGGAGCACCAAGAAGGAGCAAGCTGTGGGCAGCTCGCCGGCTAAGCGACAATGGTGACTTTGCAGCCATAGTGCACTCCCCTGAAAAAGGATCAAGTCAGTCAAATGGCTGCAGGCCACCTTTGTTGTGAGGCGTGCTACAACGAGTGGACTACAAGGGTGTGCAATGCAAATCACACACCAATTGAAGTTCTTTATTTGCGAACGTTTTCCATCCCAGCCCACAAGCACTTCAGCTTAATGCTTCTTTCACATGACCTGGCCACTTTGCCCACGGAACCAGCATTCCAGCTGATACACATATGCAAATGTTTTGAAGGTTTGTTATTAGTTTCAGGGGCAGCCTAATAACCAAGCCATGTATCCCCTAAGATGGGCTCCCAAAATGTGCTAACTATGATCGGTCGCTCCAAGAAAGCTCTAGTTGGCTTCCTCATCATCAGATCCCTCATCAGAATCAATTGACCGCGTCTCAGGCAGTTCGTACCCAGCAAGTGCTTTGCAAATGGTCCACCTTGGGTGAATGGCAGTTGGTGCCACAGGAAGTCCCAGGATGTCCCAGGTTAACTTGCATGTGTTTTTGGGGACCTGACCCTGCAGAAGCACCTCCATGCTTTTGCCAGCCGACAGAGACCCCACCTGCGTTGTTCCCCTGAGATGGTGACGCAATCGATCGATCGATCAATCCATGACCAGAACTCTCAACCATTTGGAAAGAAAAGGAAGCTTGTTCTTGCTTGTTCTAAGTGCATGATTAGAAACCGTCAAGCTCTTTTGCAAAGACTTGTTCACTTGCTGCAAACGTTTTGCGGGAACCGGGCGGACATAGTAGCTGCGAGTGTAGAGCCTTGGTCACATTTTAAAAAAACATGTGGGCATGCATGGATTCAGATTTTTTTGTATTGCAAGGAAAAGTGAGTGCCCAGCAAGACCCCAATACTTGCAATGCCTTCCGAATCAAAGCCAGTAGCATTCGACTTGGGCGAGATGGTAAAGGACCTAAGATGACCATGGATCCGTCCAGTGAAGTCAGCTTGAAATACATATCCAAGGAAAAGGCTTCTTCACTTCTCCACCTATGTTCACATCTTCCGGCACCACGAGGACAGGGTCAGATTTGGCCACGCGATTGATCTCTTCCAATGCTTCTACCTGGGCCCATGCAAAACACTGTTTAAAATTGCTTTAAATTAATGTGTTTTGTGGGGTTGAATATGAGTTGGCAGGTGAACATGGAGAGAGATATACAGTACGTCGTACGTATATAGTTTTGACAGCGCATACATGCGTCCAAGACTCCCTCGTTTGATTTTCATGTTCAGGGTTCTTTTTTTCTTTTCCGGTATTCTTCTTTGGATTCACCTCGTCTATACCCTCACCCTTGCCCTCAACAGCTTCTTCGAAGTTCAGCTTTCGAGCAACTGCGTCACGCTTCTGATCCTTCCTCCCCTTCTTTGGTTCCACCTCCTTGCTTTCATTGTGCTTTTCTTCTGCCATTCTCTTCAAAATCTTTTTCCTTGATGCTGACCTTGACAGCTGAGGGCTAGCACCAGAACCCTTCGCAGCTTTCCTTCGCTTTGTCGGTGGAGCTGTCGACTCAGCAGAAGGCTCCTTTGCTACTTCTTTCCTCTTAGTCTGTTTGGGCTTCTCCTCCTTGACCTTCTCAGGCTCATCATCTGAACCCCCCACATCATCATCCCTCTGACTTTTCTTTCCTTTTCCTCTACCTTTGCCTCGTCCTCGCCCCTTCCCTTTCCTTTTCTGCTTGGCTGCGTTCTCTTCAGACTCCTCCTCATCTCGAAGTGCTCTGTCAGGGTCTTCTGCAGCCTCGAACTCTTCCCTCCGCGACTTGGCAACACGTCGCTGAGCCTCAATGACGTCTTTGAGGTCTGCCTCGTTCTCCAACTTCGACATGATCTTTAAGCACTCATTCTGACGCTTTTGATCAGGTTTCGGTTCTTGGACCAATGGTTTCCGGTCTCGAAAGGTGTCGGCCGTAGCAGCTTGTTCATCCTCAGAATCCTCAACCTCACAAGTCTCGATCTCCACCATCGGCTTCTTCTCTTTGCCTTTCACGTTGCTCTGTGTTTTTTCTTCCTCCATTTTGCGCACCTTTTGTGCATCATCATTGTTTTTCTTTTTCTCCTTTTTCACCTCAGCCTTCCTTTTTTTGTCCGGTTCTTTCCCTTTCTCCTCCGCATCCTTTTCTTCTTCCTTTTTCTCTTCTTTCACCTCCACCTCCTTCTCTTCTTCCTTTTTATCCTCTTTCACCTCCACCTCCTTCTCTTCTTCATGTTTCTCTTCTTTCACCTCCGCCTCCTTC